>KN716463.1:0-10146 GCA_000816705.1 Dictyocaulus viviparus | reverse complement strand
ATAATAATAATAATAATAATGGTAATAAGAATAGTGAATATTTTTATTGTTTTATTTTTCTCCTCAAACATCTAACATTGTCTGATTTGTGGGAATTTTCAGCCTCTCTTTTCAGTCTGCATTAAAAAAATCACGAAGAATTAATCTTGCAAAAAAAAAAAAAAATATTGTTATATTGTTAACTAAACTATTGTATCCATTTGATACTCAACTGAAAAAATTACGGTATATCTACCATATCTTTGATCTCCCTTACTGACTGATTGCTCTATAAAATTTCAAAAACGAATATTTGACCGATTTGAAGACGACGTGTGATATCTGCCATTCAATTCAAAAGCAATCTTTTTCTTTCCATTGCAAAATATCTGTGTAAGATTGAAGCTTGTAATAGTCGACTGCAAAATTCTAGTGACAGCTGTTTATTTGTCAAGTGATCGATATCAATTTAACATCTAATCGATAATCTGGAGGAAAAAACAACTACCAATGAGTGATATCTATTTGAAAATGAGTCAGATACTTTTTTTTTCTTTATTGTTAAATTTATTGATACATCTAAAGTACCTTAACAATAGGGAGCAATGTTCTGTATAGTGTGATATGTTATCGATCATTTTTTCTGATCTTTCAAGAATCGTATCCAAAATCGTGGAACATCAAAGAGATATGCCGGCGGTAGAGACGATGGACGATGATAAATTGATGATTCGTCGTAGTTGTCACTTATCAAGAACTCTGAGTGCAATATTCTCCGTAACTCCTTCGTCATGTCCAGAAATTCAGAAATCATGTTTATTCAATTGTTTATATTTTAAATCTAGGCACAGTTAAGCAAGAATATAACATAACTAAATGTTTCATTAAAATACTACAGGTGCCTCGGAAGAAGTGTCTTGTTTTGTTGTTTGTCTTCTAAGAACAAACTTAAGCGAGCGAGTGATCAGTGTTTATTCAGATACTCATTATAAGAAAATGTAAAAAAAAACTAGAATGGTTGGGAATACTACTAAGTAGAGAATAGGTGGATGCTATTAGTATGATTCAGTTACATTATCGTTGAGGATAACAGTTGAGGATGATATTGATGAAAGTGATGGTGATGGTGATGAGCAGGCGGTCTATCGATGTATCATTTTGCTGTCATCGTCGAGTGTTGTGACTGGAAACAAGTCGATTTATCACGATATTATCGATGAGAACAAGAACGAGGGAAATAGCCAACGAAAAGTACACTTCTACATATACGAGTTGCTATTAAATCCCTCAAAATTAAGTGAGAATCGTGTAATAATAAATTTATCACAATGAAATCGCTCAGAAAAAGAAAGAGGGAAGTAGCCAATAAGAAATACATCTATATATGAATATATATATATATATATATATATAAAATTCTTTAAAATCACATGATTCTTTTGTAATGGTAACGATTTTTCTACCTCATCGTCATTTAGAGCATAACGTCTAGTTGCTACCGTAATCTTTGTTATTTAAATACAAAATTAATAATGTGATCAGAAACGTTTTGGAAGATCAAAAATCAGTGCTTAAATATCACAATGTTATAAAATATTATAGAATGATTTTCATTAATAGAAAATCAACTGGGAAATGAAACTGTTCACGAGTTCATTTCGTTTTCATTTCATCGTCGAATTTCAATGATATCATTAAAAATCGATTGTGCTTTATGACCACGATAACGATCATAACGATCAGCTTTATGTCATGATAAGCGCATAAATGAGGTAAATATTGAGGAAATTAGTGAATGTTAGGTTTTACTAAAACGTTTGTTCTACAAATCTTTTTTTCATTATAATGTAAGATTACTGTTATAAATTCTTATTTATCACAAAAAAAAATTATATCCTTATGTTTCAGTTTTCCTAAAGATTTTGCACGGTAACCTTACAGTATCAGAAAGAAACGGTCTCAAAGATCACCAAACTTATTGAATTGATCGTAATTAAAATATTATAATATAATAGTCTTTAAAACATTTATGTAATGCACCACTATCAGCATATTTTTCTCAAGAAATCTCCTCAAAACTTTCTATCCGATTGTTTTCCAGAGTATTTCATGTCTGAACTTGGTTCATAAGAGAACGTACTGGCACAGTGGTGGAGCGCCACAGTGACACTCAGGCCCTAATCAGTTCGCAGCTGCCCCCAGGGCCTACCACACCTTTCCTGCGTCCTTCCGGGCTCGCTAAATTGGTAAAGGAGAAATTTGGGTAAGACAACTAGCACGTGCTTGGTGAAGAGTGGTCAACTCAGGTTACTTCATATACCGTGATTGCATTCAACCTCTCCACAATATGACGTTGAACACGAGTGCGAAGGCGCTTCACTCGCTAAAGCTTATCTTCAAAGTCGCTTCATATATAACGTTTTTGTTCAAATTGTTATGGCCTTCGATTGAAGGTAAGTTAAAATATAGCTATAGCCACAAAAGATTAAACACAAGAAAACCCTTTTTCTAGCATTGAGGTAGTTTGAGGTTTAGTCCTTACATTATTTAAAGATAAAAAGAAGCCATCATAAGACTTTTATGAAATTTAAAAATCTTATTTCTCGGAAATTTTGAATTGTTTCATCTTCTAATTATTAATTTCGAGAAAAATTCACTCAATTTCATGTATCACAGGTCTATTCTACATCTATTTTGACCTTAAAAGTAATATGAGTGAAATATTCATCCACTAATTTACTTGCTGTTGTTTTTTTTTTCATTTATCTACGCAGGGTCTCTTCTTTTGATTTTCCTTCGTTTGATTTATAAAAACAAATGGATGAGGAGAAAAAACACGTGGTGAGGAAAAAAATGCGTGCGATTTTAACTTTTGGAAATCCCTATCAAAAAACTTGAGAACTTTTTTCTTGATTTTGATTTCTAAGCAAAATAGGAAGCAGGTCATAACAAACTAGCTATTTAATAAACGTTTTAAGTTTAAAAGGTTTCAAGGCGCTCCCTATGATCTCGTTCAAACCACAATGAGGATAATGAAGATGAGGAACGACAACAACAAATAGTAATGAGAGTAAAAGAGGTACTCGTGTGATAATAATTTGAAGAATTAATTTGTCTACATACATATTTCTGTGAAGAAAACTCAATTGAGGAGAAATTCGATCAATACTGTTCCTGAAACGGCGTTTCACCTCAATTCGGACAGGAAAATTCCTCTTTCTTTTTTTCCTGATTTGTCGCAACTCTTTTTCAGCTATCGTTATACTCACATTTGTTATCAAAATATCACTAATTCGATGACACCTTTTTTGGTTACAAAAATGATTGACGTGAATTCTAATGGAGAAAAAAAAACTATTCCACGTCAACAAATCCAGTTTTCCTGAACTTTTTCTTCTCTGCCAGTAATGACCTCTATCGCTATCAAATTTTCACACCTTATCAGTTACCGTACACAAAACCCCTCAAATCGATTGGTTACACTATGTTGACACTGCTGTTGTTGATCTTTTCCGATGAATTTCAAGGACGTTTTCACAACAACAACGACGACGACGACGACGACGACGAGGACAACGCCAACAACGACGACAACGACGACGATGATGACGATTCACAATGACAACTGTCTCAGATGAATAATTTTGAAAGGAAATGGTGAGAAGAAGAAATGGAACGGGAACAACGAAGAAATCTAAGCGAAAACGTTTTAGTTTTGTTGATAAACAGCTTTTCAACTGAATTCCTTTACTATTACACTATATGGTGAAATGTTATGAATAAATACAAACAGGTATTTTTTTCTTCCTTTTTTTGTTCGTACTTTAAAAATTAGTGATAACACAAAGTTGTGCAGCTTAAGAAACGCCTGATTTAAAAAAAAAGGATAAAAATGTTTGTTTTTATTACAGAGGCACATCTATAACAATCCCATATATTTCAATGTATTCCGTAAAACAATAATACAGTTATAGCACAGTTGATTTGAGTTACACCTCTTCCTCATCATCCTCACGATTGTCTCAAAAGCGTGATGCATCTCATAGAGGAATAGATGAATCTTTTTTATTCCCAAATAATAGTTATAACAACGAAGGATAAGTAATGAAGTCATTTATCTCAGTATGCGATGCGCCACGCACTCGTCCTCTTCTACAAGCTTTCATTGTCATTGAATGAGAGTGATCTATGTATTGAGCTGTAGCAGCTTTTAACAAGTAAATGCTGCTTATCGTTTCATAAAGATCGTCGTACCAGCTCGAATGTTAATATGAGAAACGGTCAAATGTAAATATGATATCCGCTTATAAATAAGTTAAACACTGAGGTGATCACAATGACGAAGACTTTGGCAGTGCAAGCCGTAGCACACTCTACCGGATATCTGAAGATGAGGGCTCAAGTTTTGCCTCATTACCCAGGCTTTTGATTAACTCAAAATCACTAGAGAATCCTGATACCAATCTCAACAATTTCATAGATGTACAAATCTTGGATTGCATGAATACGATTTCAAGCTTGCTTATCGATACCGCACGTCTTATCGCGGCACAACCACATCCACATTAATTATTTCAAAAATATTTACAACTAATAAGTGCATTCGAAAACACTCCTTGAACACACTCATGTGTCAGGAAGTCAAAAATTGTAAGTCCTATGAGTGAGTATGAGTTATTACTTGATGGTACTCATTGCGGAAATTCTCTACGTTAAAAAGTCGACGAGTATGTGGGTGATCAATCAGTGCACGTTGCGAAAGATTTTGACAATCAATCGATCATCGAACTATGAAAATTAACGATTCATTATAGGTAATAGATGATAAACAGTGCTCAGCGATGTCAACAATGTTGAATTTTTACAACTTATTGCAACATGATTATCATAGAAAATAAAAACAAGCTGTATTTAATTGAGACTAGCTTTATAATTTCAGTTGTTCCGTCAAGAGCTTACGTCATTTTCACTTATACCTCCCGATATGATTCGCTTTTATTGAAGTATGTCAAAATTTAAAGGGTAAATTTCTGCTTGATGGTAGGGCAGTAGCAGTAGCAGTAGCATATCAAGTGACTCCCTCTAGGAACCCGTATTTATAACTGAACATACGAGCTGAATAATCGATCTCTTCCATGGATTTTCCTATTGCTTCCGTTTTCAGAACACCATAGATTATTCAAAGATCGAAAATCATTCGCAGTTACATAAAAAGTTTATTAGGTGGAGCTTGGAATTTCCGGCACATCATCGAGGAAAAGCGTCAATTATTTATCACGATGATTACGTCGATGCGTAATCATCGATTATTCTGGAATCTATCATCGATTGTAGGTACATCTATGGTATAAAACAAAGACTGAATGCCTCATTCATTTATCAATATTTATTTTAAGGGAAAAATATCGTAAAGAAATATCATTTCGGCTTATAAGGTTGTTTGAGGAATTTTTTCTTTCTGGACAGCTTCGGTGAATCTTTGAAAGCGAGATAAAGCTGTCAGATTCAGCTTATAAACCTATGTTCATCTTCTATTCCGTTCCAACCGTTTACGTTAAATACTTCTACGATTTCGATCAATACAATCAAATTTGTCCTATCATATGTTTCTGGCAGCTTCATAACAATAAATATTAATGAGTCTATCAATTAACTGTCACTCAGTGGAACTTCACCGAATTTTTGGTTTTTGGTTTTGATTTTTGGAGTAGAGCTTTTTTTATTTAAGTGCTGTTCTATTTGACCTAAGGCTATGAACTCCACTAACTCACTAAATGGACCGAAGATCAAGATTGCTTTGTAGGTGAATTTACGGTGAGCATGCGTACTGAATCGATGTTCTGAAGAAGACATGGAGGTGCAAACGCCCCTCACAACTTTAATGAACAGTCATAAAAAAAGTGATAAGCTTATCAAGACAAAAATGAGTATGTTGGTGATCAAGTTGATTAAATGTGATGAAATTTATTGTGAAAGAAAGTAATTTTAAGAGCCAATGATAAAAAATCATCTAAGCGAATACGTTTTTTCTTTTTGTTACTGGGCAGTCACCTTCTGTGCTAAATACTCTTAAAAACTTTCCCTCATTGTTTTACTTTATTTTGTAAATGTAAATTAATTACGATAAAGCATTTGTGTAGAATTATTTCTATCTAACGAAACTGTAAAAATTATAGAAAACTATATAGATCTACTCAACATACGGTAATTGTGATCTCTCCAGAACAACTTCAAAAAGAGTTTCTTTCCTCAAAAATCAATATTTTTCTTAGAATTTTTGCTCTTCAATATCAAATCGATGTTATTCAATCAATATATGTGATCTTTTGATATATCTAATAGATTTTTCTTCTATTTTTTAAAATTGTAATTGCATAACTTGCAGCATAAAACGTGAATACTTTTTTTAATACAATTTTTGAGTTTCAAATGAATTTCTAAAAAATCCATTAAAAATGAATTCGAATAGGAGTTGAGGAAGATCAAGCCATAATTCTCAATGATATCATAAAGAAATTTACACGATATTTTCTATATAACGTGAAGTTCTGAGGAAATAAGGATTCCTTGCTCTAGTAAACATCGACGATCAGATGCACTACGGTATACTGGTCGATACTGTAAGCTTTTATAGGGTCTGAAAATAAGTTGAGATAAGCTGTGGCGTTAATTAATCCCTTGTGGTCGGATGCGCCTACGCATTCATGTTCAATGTGATATCGTGGAGGTGGTTGAATGCGTGCCTGGTCTATACAATAACTTGAGTTGACCACTCTTCACGAAGTCAGAGCTAGTCATCTTACACAGATTTTTTCTAGTACCAATTTATCAACCCCGAAGGGATGGCGGTCTAGGCTCTGGAATAAGGGGGCGGCCGCGAACTGATTCGGACCTATGTGTTACTGTGGCGACCCCACTACTGTCTCACTGCGCCTCTCGTTTTGAGAATAAGTGAAAAAAAAATTGAACAGAAAACTCTGCTCATTTGTATTGCGATAGAACGCTATCAAATTTATATTATTGTGCTCCGTAAAATTATAATAGAACTCTTCGAAAAGCCTCAACTGTTGAATCCTGCAAAGTACACCTATACAGAACACTCATTGAATTGAACGCAGATGACTTCAATTGGAGAATATTGATTCGATAGATCGAGAAGTGTGCTTTTAAGATTTAAGTAGTACGCCTCTCGTTGTAAAATTAAATAAGGTTCAATTATAATTTGCCACAACTGTTTTGTGATAAACAAACAATGGTTGGCTTCGCCTGGTTGTTTACGATATCGATAAGAAGTTAAGCCTAATAGAAGTTTGTGTCTGAATTGAATTCCATTTAGGATATGTAAAATCCTAATTCTTTTTAAACACAGTCCTCTTATAAAATTTTTAATTACACAAAAAGTAATAGTCGAACTTTAATTTTTGCGAATATGTGCACGTATAAATTGCTTTACCCCAGAATTTCTTTCACACTTCAACTTTCTTGTTAACCGAATCGCTAATTATTCAAAACGTCAACTAGTCTACAATATAATTACGTCTATAATCAATGATATGCAACTATTTACAAGCCTGATTGAGGAGTGGACGAACTCCTAACAGAAAGAACGAGGCTGGCGATCAAAGAAGTTGGTGAAGTTACTTTGACATGATTGTAGAAAGTTATGATTCTTTTATGCATGTGCAGTTCAACAGCATGGACGAAATGAGAATTTTACAAATCAACATTAGAATATACAGTGGATATGATACCGTAATTAGCCCAGATTTTCCATCATGTAGCCAGCAAACTTAGCAATGCGATATCGAGCGTTATTCTCGAGAAAGGCGACACTAAGTACTCTCGAGAGATACTCTTCAACTGTTGCGGCCAGCTTCTCGAGGTGCTCATCTTAAGAGCAGTCATTGTTGTTTGTTTGTTCAAATTTTGCTCATTGTCAAACAGTTTTCACACAACAAGCATTGCCAAGACTAAAAATTGAAGGAGTAATCTTCTTAGCGCGGGATTGGAGCTTTGGTTCACCTTTGAAACTCGCAACAATCTTGTGCGAGGTAGCCAGTAAGTGTAGCATGTGCTGCTCTTGCAGTGGATACTTCGACGAAACTCCAGTGATAACCAATCGAAAGAGTTACATAATTTAATATAAACCTCCTTCAGTTTTCTAGGAGTGTCGTTGTTGCCGATTAATGCGTGAAATATTTATGGAAACATCTCTTTGCGGCATCATAAACAGATGGCAAGTGATGATGCTACCGCAGTATTCAACTGTTTGCTTGGAAAGCCTAGAACTAGTACGGGTGCACTTCCTCTTCGCAACGCCCAGTATCTTCTTTTGAGGTGACTAGCCAGCCAGAGCGAGGTTGACTTTCATAGCTTGAATCGCTTTAGTTAAAATTTGTGGTTTTAGTGACTTGCAGTCGATTGCGTTTAGGATCTGTGCCAACCGCATCAATAGAGAGTAACTGGTGCTGATCAATTTTGAATACAGCGTGACTGGTGCTGATGCCACCGAGGCATGCGTGTTTCCTCATACCCCCGTAGCTAATTTTACTAGGGCATTCCTCAGAGTACCACGGCTTTTTGGGAATAACCAAATTTCGAAACAGAAAAAAGCTGAATGAAGCAACACAAGGGCGAATGAAAGCATGGGACAAGCCAATATTATAAGATATAAATAAATAAGCATCTGTGTATACATAGACATACACACAAGCATATACACAGATATACATCAGACAAATAAATCCAAATACATCTATATTAATTAGAAGACGAAAAACCTTAAGTAAAAATCTATAATTATGCTTTCTACTCCATTTCACATATTTGATATAAGTAAGTAAATAATTTTTAATAATAAATATAAATATTTTTATTGTACAAATAGAGTCCGATTCAGAGAAGATTCATATGAGCACGAAAAATCATTCGATAAAATTACCATTGCAGTATTCATAAAAATTACGTCATGACATTGTCAGAAACGATATAACGATACAACGATCGTCTTAAATGAATTTTCTTGCCATAATTAATGATTACAGTAACCATCGATCGGATAAGATTTATATGTTACACGCTTATGAAGTATCGTTAAGATAATTCATTAAATAAGGTATTAAGCGAAACATTATAAGAACTGCAATGGGAAAAATAAAAAATACGAGAATAAACAACGTCAACCAGATTTTCATTCGTGTCTTCTTTTCCACATAAGTGCTTCGTGGCTTCATTGTAGCTGATGGTAAGGACAATGGCGTTGATACTGAAGTAACATCAATAAGATTTTAATTTTGAATTGTTTTTTAGCTGTTGCAGCTCTTAAAAGACGGAATTTACGAGGAAAAATTGTCAGAACCAATACCGCAATCATATTCTTCTGTAGGCACTCGTTCAGGGAACAATAATCAGGGTTAATACAGCGCGCATAAAAGTGGAGGCATGTCACTCACGTATCGTATAGTGGGGTGCAATAGCGCAGTGGTGGAGGTGCTACAGTAATACGTAGGTCCGAATAAGTTCTTAGTCGCTCTTCAAGCTTACCAAGCCTTCATACTTCTCGGCTAGCAAATTGGTACTAAAAAAATCTAGGTACTGTAAACAACCACGGATCTCCCTCGCTGAGGAATCTCAAGCCGGTTAGTCGCGAGGCTACGTGGCGCGACCCCAGGTGGCGGATAGGGGTGAATCGCGGACCAAAAGCGACCGTGTGCTTGCCTTGAGACGCGGGTGGATTCATGGATGGACTCCTTGATTCTGCTGTGCGAGTCGACTCATACCTTTTGTATGCACACAGTAACATTTATGTATGCGTACGTACTTGTGCTTATGTGTATATAGATTGTATCCTGCTTGTCGATTTGGCCAAAAGCCCGCAATCGAATGACTGAGAAGTACATGGGAGGCGGTTGGGGGTCGCCTTCAACAAATAAACTCCAGTCCACTCATCGGGATAGACTGGCAAACTGCCCATGAGTAAACCAAACTTTTTAGTCCCGCGAAACGGCTCTGCAAGCCAGCCGTGGGAATAATCGCAAAATACAGTAAAAAAAACGGGCCTCATTCCCCTGACCCCGAAAGAGCCCCCGGTACGGCAGCGTCGGGTAGGACGAGTACGGAGAGGCTGCTAAAATCTCAGGGCCAAACTAGCACGCCCAAAACTGAAAG
>KN716462.1:120582-131345 GCA_000816705.1 Dictyocaulus viviparus | reverse complement strand
TAAGTAAATAATAATAATAATAATAATAATAATAAATAATAATAATAATTAATAATAAAACTTCGTAGAATTTAAAAGCGTAAATAAATATGGTTTTATATATAATTTTTATATTATATATTTATTTTATATTTATATTCGTAATCTTTATTTCTCTACTTTTTTTCTAAATCATTTTTCTCATCATTTGTATTATTTAAGTAATATAGTCGATTATTGATTAGTTTAATCTTCTGCATAGTTCTACGACTGAAAACTGTCGGTTTTGTATTACACTAGCAGAAATATGCTATAAATCAACGAGATTATTCTATAACTGAGATTAGCTAGCTAGTTGTATTAAATATGATGTTTTGTAGAGTAGTTTCACTATGAAATATTTGAATTTCGTTTTGATCAGCAAAGGAAATAATGAGGAGCACAAAATTTTTTCGGAAAAAAAACACAAATCTCTTCCTCGGCGGATTCACGTGTAAATCAACATTTAGTCAATTATACATAAATTAATTATTGCAGTTTTAATAATGAATACAATTTATAAGTATTTCTATAACAAATTTCGAAATAAAAGTGAATCAATAGAAGCGTTTTCTTCATTCTCCACTTTTTTTCATCATTTTTTTGTTGTTGCTCTTGTTATTCCTTTTCCAATTTAAAAAAACGTTCTTCTTGTTGTTTAATTTTAGCAGCAATTACTATTCATAATTATAGTCTATTGTCTCACGATGCTGAAAAATCTCCTTAATTTTCTTTTGGATGACTTTTATTCAAATTATTTGCGCTATAGAATTCGAGTGCATCTTAAATCCGTTTGAACTCTTTCTTACTAAACACTTTTGAAGTTTAACGATTCCTAATACTTTTCTAGATTACTCTTGAGCAAAAATTTGTCACAGTAATGGATTTAGGATGAATGTTCCACCAGTGTTTCAAGTAGCCAAGAAAAAAAGTCTGCAATCTTGAAAAAACCAATATTTTACATTTGACATACAAATGACTGACCTTTACGTTACTTGGCAAGTATGTGTAGTGTCGTCGATGTACTGTACTATTCTGTCTCAACTAGAACCTACCTATATATCAAATCCATCAAAAAGTTCTGTCCATTTCTATGACCACAATTTTCGACACGTTAGCACATGTTTATGGGGTAAGAAGAATTTGGATGATCCAGTGTCACACTCCTCTTGGCTTGCTCAAAAACAAATCGAATAGGATAACTGGAGATGAGAAGTGGATTACATACGACAACATCGTAAGAAAGGGGACATATTGTGAATTGGGAGAATCGGACACTTCCACTTCTGAACCATATTTTACTCTAAATAAGAAAATGTTGTGCCTATGATGGGACATTCGAGAACGAATACATTATGGGCTTTTAAAACCCAACGAAAAGCTCAATTCAGGCAAATATTTTCGAAAACTGGTCAATTCAAAGAGAGCAATCCAAGAAAATAAGCTGACAATAAGAAGGGGAAGAACTGCGTCATGATGATTTTACGTCACACGTTATTTCGGGACTTTTTTAAAAAAATTTTAGAACTATGCTGGAAAATACTGTTCCATCTACCGTATTTGCCGAACTTAATACCTTCCAACCATTCCTTGTTTTTGTTCTTACAAAAATTTTCAAAGGGCAAAACAGTTTTCACGTTGAACAATGAAACATTTTTAAATAACAAAAATATTTAGAAAATATATAAAAACATTGAAATCGCTCTCAAACTGGCAAGAAGTCGTAAAGAAATTGTTTTATTGTTGATTGTGTTATTTAGTAGAGTAGAAAGAAATAAAAGTTGTATTTTGTTTATTTGAAAAATGAACGGAACTTCCCGATAGACCTTATATTTCATGATTTTCATTAAAATTCAATGTCAATTTCGTCTGTTTTTCTTGTTTCTTCTTTTTCTCAGATGTCACATTGCGCTTGAAATGCACAACATTGTGACGATACAGAACTGATAAACCACAACAGGTTCATTCGAACTCGCCACTCTACGGCCACGTCACAACGAGTTCCAATTAGATGTCGTTGCATGAATATCCGTTTTTTCTTTAGTTTCATTCGTTATCATATGAAATAAAAAGCAAAAAAAAAACCATCGAAAAGCGAAAATTGAAGAATAGATTCGTTCAAAGTACAAAAATTACGCTTTGTTCCTTTCTTCTATTTTATAGTTGATTGACAAAGTCTTTGTCAAGTAATTGATAACAAATACAACAATATTCTCACATTGTTAGCCAAATAAATCGATTTTAATTACATTATCGAAATATGGAGTGTATTTTTACTTATTTACAAGATACCTATCTAAAAATAGAGATCTTTTAAACATACGATCGTCAACACGACGCATTAAAATTTATCTTAATGTGTAGCCAATCAATAACTTAGACTTTTTCTATATTTTCAATAGAAAAATCTTTATTGCATCAATGAATTGTGACGAAATCATTGCCAGCAGCTATCATACGACTATAAAAAAAGATCATCATTTGCTTCAATTGTGACTACTATATTATTCCTTATTCTCTTTGTTGATCAAAAATTTCTAAGATATTCTTTCAAGAAAACCCAGTACATCTATATGTTTTATTTGCTTGAAAATACCGTCCGTTCTTCTTTCTTTCATGACTTTAAAGGCAACGCGATCATACTTGACACTATTCGTTTCTAACTACTGTATTTGCTCGATTTATGACCGTCATCAGATAACAACACACAAGTGTCTCCTACCTAAAGTAATGGTGAGTTAGTTACTTCTTTCAACTCAATCAATACTTCTTCTAATTACTACTGCTGCTGCGTTTTTCCATCATATCATTCATTATTTGTTGAAAAAAAGTCATATAGATAATATCAAAATTCGCTCAAATGACTTGAGAGCGTTTCATTTTATTTCTTCTTTCCTATTCTCGTGATCGTGAAATAATTCGTTTTATTATGTTTATTTGCGTTAAAATTCATTGTATGAAGACCATTTTGAGCTGTACCAATACAAATACACAAGTCGTTACAATTACTATTACTGCGACCTTTTTTCGCTATTTCAAACCATAATGATTTTATATTTCATGCGAAATCCTCAAGATTTATGGAGCCTCAATGTATTAGCTTTCAACCATATTTACGGAAAGTAAAACGTTGTTAATTTGACATAACAAAAATTTTAAACTTTACATATTTTGAATAAAGATACTTTTGCTTAAAGCATGAGGTTTTTTATAGTTATTAGTTAGATGATGGTTGATCAATTGAATTACTTGCAAAAAAAAAACCATTTCACTTCAGCAGTTTTATACATACTATCATAATAAAATTATTGATTTATAACTGATTTGATCGATAATAAATATCTATAAATAATTATCCAATACTAGTTTCCTCGTCATTTCCAGAATGGAAAGAACTCAATAACATCTGAGAACTCCTCCCTTTCGTCAGTTTTTTTCTTCATCATAGCTCTCAGGTAGTATCGTCTCAAAAGAAATGTACTAATCTCGTTTCATTGCATATGATTCATTTCATAGAACAGAAAAGGATATTCAAAATTTTTAGCGGGTTGTAGTAGATGTTGATACTAATAGCTGTGGCGATCATGAATTTGTATGTAGATGCACATGCAAGTACACATCTTCTATACGAATGCTGTTTCTTCTTCAATACTTTGCGGATTACCAAAAAACGATATTTGCTTACATTTCATGAGATTCCTGAGCGAATTTTAGCTTAATCGTGTCTGAACTTGAATCTAGATTTTTCGATTACGGTGGTTATAGTAGGATGCCTGATGAATGTGTGAATATATTGTTATTTACATAAATAGCAATTTAGTCCAAAAAACAATTTTTTCAGCACACAATTTCCGAGTTGTACAGAAAACGAAATTAAAGCAATGTTGAATTCGCTTGAGGCTTAGAAGATTTGAATCTGATTATGTTGCCTTGCTGTCGATGTCGCTAAACACTTCGCCTCTATATGTTTTTATGGATTTTCTCAGTATATCAAATATCACATAAAATCACAATCGTTAGCATATTCAAAAAACAATAATGAAAAAGATGTTAAGGTTTGTTTAATAATTGAAGTAATGAAATTTCAGCTACCATTTCACCTCCTAACTTTTTTACTACATTGCGAATTCTATCTAATAAAATGGAAATAGAATAAAATTCTAAAAGAAAAATATCTACGAAAGTTTTCAAAATTTTCCACTTTTTACGTGCTGTTTAAACAAAATATTTTTTGTATTGAGGCAGTGGCAAGCAAATACGAATCTGATAAAATTTTCTTCTTCCATATCGTTGTTTTATAATAATAGTTCTTGTTTATTATTAATAATTTGTTTGCCATCAGCACTGTTTTCACTTTGGCAAATCATCAAAACTATTCACAAAAAGTTTGGTAGTTTTTCTAACGTTAACTAGTATTAAGTTGTATTGGTGCACGATTTTTCCTTCCATATATATGAGTCCACTAAGGAAAGATGTAGCTATCTTCTTGGATTCCTATTGAGGATTCTCGGGCGGCCTGATTTGTAATGAATAGATTTTGAATAAAATTTAGTCACAACGAGTCGCCATCATTGGTGCCGGATTCGCAGGACTTTCTGCGGCAGCAATATTTGAACGGAATTCTGTTGATTATATCGTTTACGAGGGTGCCAATCGCGTTGGAGGACGAGTCTATTCCATTTCGTACGGTATATTGTAACAATTATTCCATTTAATACGATATATTACCTAGAAAAATAAAATTGATAAAAATTCCTCTTTCTATAACATAATTAGTACAGTACAGCATACTGAGGTAAACTTTTATAAGCCAATGAAACATTACAATAGTATCCTTCTCATTTAGGTTAAGCGAATAATTCTTTGATGAATTAATTAACTACCGTAAGTCTATCTTCTCATTATTACTATTAAATAGTACGTTTTTATTTGTAAACAAGCGTTATGACTAATTAAACTAGGATCTCGACTCTTCATCAAATCTGGTATGTCTTCGTTTTCGTTGGGCAAACACTAAATTTAAAGCCGGATTAATCTGCTGCAATATGAATTTTTACGCCAAAATTATTATATAGAACTAATCTTGTGTTTGTTCAAGGAGATTGGAGGCATTTTAATTATAGTCACACATAGGTAACCACTTAGACTTGATAATTATACCCCACAAGCATTTATAAGCTTGCTGGTAGCGATTAGTTGAGAACGTCATGTAAAAAGAAAAGACATAAGGATATGTCTTATGAATAATAGTCACTCTCTATTTCTAGAGCTTGATGTCGCGATTTTGTTTGTAATGAATATAATGCGCTCCTCAGTAGATTACCCAATCAATAAAATTCAAAAGAATATTTCTATAAAAAAATACAGATACCATAATTGCTTATGAATACCATATTTGACTAGTTGCGAAATTCAAACGATTTCACCTCAATAATTATATGTTTAAAGACCCTGTTGTTTTTATTAACTCTAGACAATGATTCGTAATAAGAATGATTAGGATATATTACAAGCATTTAGTGGCTGAATTATTCTGGACAGCAACTGCGACTCTGACTAATTTCTCTGTGCTAGTGGAGAACAATTTTTATAAGAGTATTAAATAATGATTATCAATAACATGAAATGATAAACTTTGGCGTTAATCAAATCGTGTTGCTAAGTGCTCCCACGCATTCGTGTTTAACGTGATATCGTAGAGATCATTGAGCGCGAGCTTTTTCTGTATAATTTCTTGAGTTGTCCACACTTCACCAAGTCAATGTTGTTTGTCTTACCGAAGTTTTTGTGGTCCTATCTTATCAACCCAAGAGGAATGGCGGGCATAGTAGCCTTGAGAGCAGCGACAAACCAGCTTATCACCGTAGCACATCCACCACTGCTCCACGCATCCGTTCTAATTTCATTTCACTTTAGCGAGAGAAAAATTAGTTATTCTTTTGCAACTTCTACTCAAAACTTAAACGTTAACTTGTAATTGAGTATCATTCGGCATTGCTATACCATAAAAATCTTTCTGAAATAATTTGAGGAATAAACCTAGCAATGTGCAATGTTAAAAGAGGTCTCTATGATACGTAGATAATTGGATTACTTAGGACAGATTCACATTCGTACTCAAATCCATCAACCCCGTCAACCTCTGTGAGTCTCTAAATTGCTTTCAGGAAGTTCCCAGAAGATAAGCAGCACTGACCTGGTGAAGACTAATCACCTAAAGTTATTGCATAGAGTAAGATTGTGTTCAATCACTTCACCAGATTCACGCTAAAGTCGCATGAGTGGCAAGTTCCATAGAGATTGATCAATACCAACGTATGGTTTGGTTTGCCTGCCATGGATGCGAGCTTGCTGCATCTTTCTGGTGTTGCTGCTCTAACTAAACAATAATCTCTTATTTATTAACCGCCATTCAATCAATTCAAGCAATTATTTGCTCTTTTTTGGTACAACAATGTTTAAAAGTTATAAGATCATCTGTACTCAATAGCTTTGAAGGAATGTCGTCAATGGCACAGTGTGAGCAGGTCGTTCTAATCTTCATAATTCCGTCCTGTTTCTTAACGAAGTATCTTAAGCAAGAATCTTCACCATCTTAATCCAACATCTTTAGTTCATGCTAGTGCTCTTGCAAACTGTCATACTAGTATTACTGTTTTTTGATAATTAAGTGATGAAAGCAGAGCTCCAAATACTTGTATTCTTTGTGATTAACATTTTTTAGATAACACGCTTTGCAGGCATGAAAGTCTCCAAATGATTTTATTATAGGATAAGGTAAGATAATCTTTGGGGTTCATCAATCCCTTGTGCCGAGATGCGCCTATATTTTCGTATTCAACGTGATATAGTGGTGGTGGTTGAATGCGACCCTGGTTTATACGTTGACTTAAGCTAACCACTCTTCACCAAGTCAGTGCTAGTTATCTTACCCAAATTCCTCTGGTACCAATTTATCGAGCCCGGAGGGATGGCGGGTTAGGGAGGCCTGGGGCCGCAGCGAACTGATTGGGGCCGGCGTGTTATTGCGGTACCTTCACCACTAAGCTATGATTTTATATTAAACAAAACCAAAAATACTTTTTTCAGAGAATTTATACTTTTTTATATGATTGGGTTGAGGTGGTCATCAATTTAATGTATCGTTTTTAAAGGTTTTGTTAGGAATAAAAAGTCTAAATAAAAACAGTAAAAATGTAGATGTTGTAATCTAATAGAAAACTTCCAGAAGATGGTTGTCTCCAACACGGTGCAGAATTCATTAACGGCGAGAATAACGCAATATTTCGAATAGCTAACGAAAAAAATTTGACCGAACAATATATAAGGGATTTCGACTTGTTCTGCAGAAACGTGCTCTACGGATTCAATGGGAAACGCCTAGACAAGTGAGTTTCTAAAAGTAATCAGTTCAAGTCAATACATTGCGAAACATATCTTAAGAAGATAAAGCTTTTCGCTTTGTTTATAATTATAAGAAGGCAAACAAGTGAGGAATGATGGTTAGAAGCAAAAATTTATTGATTTTTGCATCTTTTAAAATCTAGAAATGCAACTGTCAATAAAATTGATGTTGTTAAGCTGTTTTAGTGTTTGTTGAAACTAAGTCATCTGGTTTGAAAACAGACACTTGAAGGTGTAAATTTTTTTAGTCGACGAACATCACATAATGTTCAGATATGTCATGCAACTCTTCTGTATTACAAAAATTATATGAATGTATGGATGATAATTATAAGCATAAATGACTTGTGGCTCGTATATAGTAGCAGACTAACTTCAACTTGTTACTGGATTGAATCTTTAACTGGTAGAGTTGCACGAACAAGGGCTAAGACAAGGCTTATAAAAGTGGAGTGTTTATTTACCAAATCTCAGTGAGATTTTGTTAACTCCATAACTTAGTCGGCTCTAACGTTTGCCTTTCAGCCCAACGTCATCTGGCAATGAGATAGTGTGTTGAATATTGACGTCCTAAAATTTTTCTCAATGTGAAAAACTTTAGAATGCTCAACCTATGTGCATCTAGGTCTTGAGATTAACAGGTTAAACGACATAGCACCAGAGCTTAGCAAAAGGTAACGAGCAGCTTGGAAAATATAGAAGCAGCTAAAAGAACAATTAACAATAACTTTGAATTCTTATTCAAAGTTTCATGTCAACCTCTTTGTCATGACGTTTCGACCTGCCACAACATGTGCGTTTGAAACTTGGACATTACGAAAGCAGGATGAACGATCAGTGAGCGCAATACAACGCTCCATTGAAGCGATGGTGCTTGGTTTATCACAAAAGTGTAATATGGAATTCGAAATTCTGACCGACGTCAAGATCGAAAATGAGAATCGCAGCCGTACATGCCAAGCTTTCGAGGATTATGTTACCGAGCACATGATGCATATGAATGATAACTGGTGAACACGAGCTCAAATCGGATCCCACTAAACATTAAAGCACTGTTGGAAGATCACCAAATCGATGTTCAAAAATCATCGAAACGTTCTAGAAAAGAGTATGATACTCAACCAATTATTAGAGCAGAAAGAGCTTATTGGACTACTCTGGCGTACGAAAGGGAAAAATGGAAGTGTTGCTAGTACCCACTCGACACTGTTGATGTTCAATAGGAATCTAAGCGATGTAAGTGACAAGTTAGTTACCGTTAACACAATGATTTTACCGGTCCAACAGTCTGTTTTGCTAATAAAACTCTAAGAAGACTATAATACTCAGCCAGTTTCTTTCTGGAGCTGGAGAATGAAAAAAATGACTACTGCTTGCAATGAGAATGAGCAGTTCGCTAACATGTGTGTGTTCAACGTTGTCGTTGATCAACAGGAATAGGATTGATGTAGGTTGTACCGAAAGGTTTAATCAAGTGTCACGAAGAAACTTGCAAATGTTTTCCTTAAAAAAACAATGGATTTTGTTTCCTTATAAAGCCTCATTCCAATAAGTTGGGAAATGAAATTCAGAAAAATTTATGACAAAATAACCAGTGTGACAGGTAATTGCGAAATATAAAAGTAAAAACGACAAGTTCCAGGAAAAAGTAAATCGACATAGATCAGAATAAAATCAATAGCTTTTGTTCTAATTACTATAACCTTTCTATATTCTTAATGTTCATATTTCGTCGTTATAGTGGTCTTACTACAGGTCATTGGTGAAAGATTGGCTAAATTTTGTTGGGAATATTGAGCAACAGTTTGCAGCAGAAGCACAACAAAGAAGTGAAATGAGTGTTGCCGAACGATTTCAGCAACTCTACGAACAATGGCTCTGCGTCGGTGCTTTTTAATACTTCAAACTACAAACTTTAGTTATATTATCCTATAATATTTGACAATGTAAGGGTCAATGTGATAAAGAAAAAATTATTTTGAAAGAATAGGCTATTTTCATATAACCTATCATGTCAAACACATTTTTTTAATCAAAGGTAGCCAATCGATTTTACATCAGCAATATTGGATCGTAAGTTCGGAAAGATATTTTTTGCAACAATATCGTATTAATTTGTCAAGACGTTCAGCGCATTTATTATATATTTATTATATTATTATACGCACAAACTTTTGTTTTTACATGCATTTAAAAAAAAAGCTAAATTAAAATTTGGGCACTGATAGGTTCCTAACAAGTAAAATATTTTGTCTAAATCGTAATCCGACTACATTCCCGTTGTCAGAAGACCATGCAACCGCACGTACTCTGAATCATTTGCTGTTGTTTGGTTCAAAGGACTAAATACGCCCATGCTGCCCTTCTGCTTCCGTTCAGTTCGTTCTTCATGTTTTTCTCCATGCTCAATGAAAAAGAAGTTCTTGTTGAATGTTAAATGAATGAATGAAGAATTCTTGTCATCGGAAGATCATGCAACCCGAGTCGGTAATAATCGCACCAATGGTTTTCCATGAACTAGGTTTATCATCTACTTACGCACAGTCCAGTCCTTTTTCCCGCTTCGTTTAATTCATTTGTGATTGTCTCTGCTTCTGATAACTTCTGAATAAATGACTTTGTCATACGCAAAACGAAGATTTAAAAGGATTTCTACATTATTCGTACGTCTTTCTCATTCCACTCAAGTGCTTTCATTATCCAAGAGTAATGCTTGTTAAGAGTTCCTAGAGTACGCTAAATATATATAGGATAATGACTATGCGCGACATCATCCACTGGTCTGTAATGTTTTTTTTCTAAAAGTATGATGTCATATGTGTTGCGAAAATCACGTGTAAATTACGACCTCAATCTCTTAGGAAGTTGGCAATAACACTGTCATGTACCGAAGCTGTTTCTATTGTCATGCTTTCTATGGCAACTCATACTTCAGAGGGTAGGATTCCGGCTATTCCTCTCCAGTGGTGATTTCTGAGTTTGAGAAAACAGTATCTTAACGGAAAAAGTTTGTATAGAACTTTTTCATTAACAATTCCATTTCATGACAAAAAGTCTTCACGACTACATCTTATTAGATCGACGTTGATAGCGGAACACCAGCCTAATCACTTAGGTTCTGACGAAATTTTTCTAGACTTGCTCTTTTGTTTTAGTTGCTTCCAGCAATTTCTTCTGACGATTTCGATTTAAGTCATCCTGCGAAGCACTTATACAGTTAGTATTTAATATGACCCGTGCTAAATGTGTTGTATTAGGATCAAGTCTCAGATCTTTTCTCTTATGGTCAATAGAAACTGTGTATATATATATATATATATATATATATATATATATATATA
>KN716462.1:78852-113538 GCA_000816705.1 Dictyocaulus viviparus | reverse complement strand
CCCAGGCCTACCAAGCCCGCCATCCCTCCAGGGTCGGCAAAATGGGACCAGAGAAGGCTGGGTAAGAAAACTGGCACTGACTTGGTGAAGAGTGGTCAACTCAAGTCATTGTATAGACCAGGCACGCATTCAACCACCTCCACGATATCACGTTGAACATGAATGCGGGGGCGCATCCCACCACAAGGGATTGATCAACGCCAACAATCATCTTATCTTATTACTGCCGAAGTTGGCTAAGATTTGTTTGGCTTTCTTGGTGTTTGGTGCAATAAATTCAATATCATTGGTGCAAAGAAGATGGTGAAGTTGCCAAGCGTTAATTTTCACTCCTATATCACACCATTCTAATTTTCGCACGATGTTCTCAAGAGTGGCTGCGAATAGCTTTGGCAAAATAGAAACACCTTGTCGAACCCATCTTTTATCGTCGATGGCGATGTCTTCATAGAATGGAGTTCGGTAGTGAAATTCTTGTATAATTTACGAAGATTACATGGAGTCTGAAGTGCTTGATTAATCAACGCTTCCATAACCGCTTCTCTCTCTATAGAATTGAAAGCCTTCTTATTATTGATAAAGGTGAGACAGAGTGATTTCTTATATTCTCTGTGAGTCCTACAATTGTGTGAATATGGTCCATCGTGCTGAACCCTTTTCGACATCCTGCTCGCTAATATGGCTGTTTTTGGTCTAATGTTCTATCAATTCTATTTAGGAGAATCTTGTGAGAAGCTTATAGACGACAGACAACAAGCAGATTGCGTGATTGTTACGAATGTCGTGAAGGTTTCCCTTTTTGTGCAACAACACGATCTATTAGTTTTTCATTGATTTGGAACTTCTTATTGATGGGTAGCGTGTAAAAAATCGAGCCATTGTTTTAATAAAGACTGGCGCTAAATTCTTTACATGTTCTGCTCTAATCTTGTTTAGTCTGTGAGATGTACGATTTCTGTCGGATTTCGTAAGATAGAACGTTTGAAACAACATAATCGTCTTACCTATTTTACATGGAGGTAAACGAATGTAGCTATCGAATGCATACGAGTAGTAATTGTAGATGACCATTTCTGTTGACTTCTTGGAAAAGACTAATGCTTCGTCCTGGCCCCAGAGAGCAGTCATCTTTGTCTTATGGTCTGTGAAACATCAATGGGCGTGCTTTTGCCAGCCTCAGCTGCTTCAGTCATCTGCTATTTTAAATCTTTTTTCATCGCTTCTCTACAGCGTTTCGCGAGTTTTAAAAGTGAAAGTGCTCAATTAACCGATTTTCCTTTCGTCGATGTTGCCGATAACGGTATCGTCCTGAAAGTTAACTAATTTGCTTTCTTTCTAGAATTTCGTTTTAAGAACTGTTGCTTCTTCTGCTTTGCGCTTGAAGAAAAATTTGGTGTGATGGAAGCCATGGTTGTATACCGTATAGAATTATGACATGTTTTATTTCCTTATGATACTTTCAATTGGAAGGATCACACGTAAATCGTAGAGGTATAAGCTTTTGAAATTGCCAGCTACTATAGATCGTCATTCTCGTCATGATAAACTTTAATAGCCCCTTTTCCTATTCAATCCAAGTCTTACAAGTCCGTGGGACCCAAAGTGACGTTCTTCAACAACAGGTTTTGATATATATATTTAATATCTCTAGCAATGACAGTTTAGAGAGTGTGGACATCTCTGTAGAACTTCTCTAAACATATAAAGAATGCTTCGATTCAATCTTCATCGTAAAGCAGTAATGTAGACGATGAAAATTGTCAAAACTAGTATTGGCCAACGTCTTTTCAATTTTAAGTGTCTGATTCGAGCAGTTAGTCGCCCAAATGAATCGATGTTCAAGACCAAGTTCAAATTACCGAATACACTTACGCCACCGACATCTCTGTTATCGTAAGCTCCGAAGGTAAGTCCTTCTACAGTATCCCCCTTAGTGACTAGTGTCTTCTCGTTTCGGCCTGTCCATTGATGTTGTATCTGATTTTTTTAAACATTTACCAGGTCCTTATATGAAGAATTCTGATGCATTCATTCGTGCATTGTATGTACTGGTCATCTTGGTCCTTCCACGTTTCGGCAGCCCAGTTTGACTCTGAGATTTTAGCAGCTTCTCCGTACTCGTCCTACCCGATGCTGTCAGTCTATCTCAAAACCGCCTCTCATGTTCTTCGTAGTTACTCGATTGCGGGCTGCGGCTGACCGAATAGACTGGTGCGTACATCCTCTACATAAAGAATATGGAATGTCATTCGATAATAGTACAAAGGACATGCCATATCACATTACTTTGTTGCTGCTTTACTTTTTAGTCCTATATATCCACATAGCTTCTCCTCAGAGTTAATATAACATCAAGAAATATTTGAACTGCTCGCACGGAATTATTTTTTTGAATTGGTTAGTAAAATGCAGTAGTACCAGCAGCTGGAATGATTTGTAGACTTGAGTGAAAACACATCAATCCTTGTTTATGCATAAGCATACCAAGCCGGCAATCACTGTGGGATTAGTAATTTGGTATCGAAAATAATCTATAACGCTTAAAAGTACTGATTTGGAAAAAAAGTGTTCATTTAAAGTTATTGTGTAGATTACTTGAAATTAAACACTTGCATAAAATTACTTTGTTGACTTCATCAAAGCTTACGCTTATATTTCAACAAGATTTCTATCTCTTTGGTAGCTGTCAGAACATACTGTGTTTTGCGATTGTTTTCACAGCTAGCTTGCAGAGCTGGGCAGCTCGCCAGCCTATTCCAATGAGTGGACTGGAACTTATTTGTTGGAGGCGATCCCTAACCGCCTTCCATGCACCTTGCAAACGGTCGATTGCAGGCTTTTTTCGAATCGACAGGCTGGGTACAATCCGCACACAGCTAAACACAAATACGCACGCATTCGTGGATTTACTATGTGTCTTCAAAAGCTATTAGTCGACCAGCACACCAAAATGAAGGAGCCCATCTTTTGAATTCACTCGCATCTCAAAACAAGTACACGGTCGCTTTTGGCCCGAGATTCGCCCCCTATCTACCCCTACGGTCGCGTTACGTAGCCTCGCAACTAATCGGCTCGAGATTGCTCATTAAAGAAAATTGCAAGGGATTACTGTTGATACTTAAGAGTCTTTTATATGTGTTAAAATGTTGTTCATTCAGACACAACTGGATAACAGATCCACTGGTTGGAGGTAGCTACTCCTATTTGACTCCTAGAGCTACAAAATTTGTACCGGATATATTTAAGACTATGGCTGAACCAGTAAACATTAACAGCAGGTGAACAATTTATTTTTTTGTAATAGAATGTAGATTTTGGCGAACAATAACTGTTTCATTCCTTATGCATATTATTTTTACACTGCCACTCACTTGAAAGAAGCTGTTATTTATGAACTTCTTTCATTTTCCTTTCATCACAGATTTGGTCCAAAAACAAAGTGTAGTAACTTAACCAATCTTAGGACTACGGCACTTGAGGGCTGTTTATTTGAAGATGAATTCGATTGATTAGGTGACCATTTGTTAGTATTTCGAGACAGGAGCATTGATAACCCGGCCAAGTGCACACACATTTCTTCATGTTTTTTAAAATTGAAATTCCTAACAGAAGAATTCAAATTTCTTGATTTTCCTGGAGGATGTGTAAACGTGTGCTCAAATGATTACGTCGACAACCAATGAGCATTAAACTTCCATAGATATAAATGAACCGCCTAATTTCATACACTCCGAAGATATCTGTTCTGTATTTCAAATAAGGCACAATGAAATATTGATCAACGACATAAAATTAATTGTTAAGGCCAATAATATGCTTTGCTGGTGAGCACACGCACGCAACGATGTACCAAACGACGATTGGAGCCTACGAATCAGGAGAAAGAGAAGCCTATAGAATTCTTGAATATATATCTCACAATGACCCGTAACAAAATCATAATGTCATATATATATATGCTATGTAGAATACACCTTATCATGAGTTATCACATATGGAACATTTGGCGTTGATAGCTCATATTTCTGCTTAGCTCCTTAACTCATGATAATGTAATCGGCTGTTGTGTATATGGTCTCTGAAGATTGATAAAAGTAATGAATTAGATTTCAAAAATCTCTATGGAACACAGCATGCACTGGACTTCAGTGTGTTGATGACTGAATACATATTTAGCTAGTAGAATGACTGGAAACTTCATAAAGTGAGCACTCCATACTTCACAAATGTGACACCAACTGAAAACATTTTCAAAAACGTCTTCTTCGACCCTTATTAATACTCCTTACTATACAACTTAGTCCTCTCAAATTCCTTTTTTTTCGGGGAAATTTCGTATTACCCCTACTTCTTGATCGCATTACGTGCCACATCTGTGTTTTATCAACGGTTTATGCTCTAACGCTGTTGTGCTCACTTGTTGAAAATGCCTATTTTCTATGCACGATAAAATAAAGAACCAGTTTTTAAAAAGCGTATTGAAAAGAACGAACTTGGGCATATCGGCCGTAAATTTTAATGGAACCTATTGCAATTGTAGCGTTCAAAAATTTTAGCACAGTTTGTTTATTACGTTGCGAGTACACTATGTGCAAAAAAAATCGCCGAATTTTTATAACAATGACTTCAAATATGTGTACGATCGCCATAACTTCGAAATATACAAGATATAACGATTGAAAGCTACAATACAAAATGTATGAGGAAGAAATACGAATTGGAAGCACAAGTGTAACGAAAAATCCGAAGTGTATGAAGAGAGGTATCAAATATTGTTACACAACTCACCACTCTCCGTCATTTTCTGAATCGTTCCCTCTTTCCTCTTTATTCATTTCTCCTAAAAAAAACCCCAGTTATTAACTTTTGAGTCCATTCATTAACATCATTCAAATAATAAGATAAGATAATTGTTGGCGTTGATAAAAACCTAGTGGTGGGATGCGCCCCCGCATTCACGTTCAACGTGATATCGTGGAGGTGGTTGAATGCGGGCTTGGTATATACAGTGACTTGAGTTGACCACTCTTAACCAAGTCAGTGCCAGTTATCTTACCCAGACTCCTCTGGTACCAATTTACCGACACCGGAGGGATGGCGGGCTTGGTAGGCCTGGGCGGCGGCCGCGAACTGATTGGGCCGGCGAGTCACTGCGGCACCTCCACCATTGAGCCACTGCGCCCCCCCCCTTTTAAATAAACCTAGCCAAAAACAATTACATGATAGTCGGTCCCGATGGTATGAATCATTTGCTAGTTCAAAGTCTTGGGACTTCCCATACAATTATGACCAATCGTAGTTGACAGTATATGGCAGTAATAAACCATAGTAAAGTACCAGTAGAGAGATAAAATTGGTTAAAAACTAAATAGTCAGAAACTGGACGTATAAGCAGAAGACAAGATAAGTTGAGCTTTGGCGTTGATCAACATGTATTGCAGAATGCCTACTAACTCGCCTTGAAGGTGATATTGTTGAGGTGATTGAACTGGTCCATACAAATGACTTGAGTTGACCACTCTACAGCGAGTCAGTGCTGTTTATCATTTCTAGATCAGTGGTAGAATAAGGATATGCATTGGAATAATCTTCTCTTGTCTCTTCTCTTGTGAGGATAGGTAACCTATTCTTTGTTTTGGTGTTGAGTGTGATGAGAGTATTTGAATTGAAGCGATCTAAGAATGAATTACAATGAATTAAGAAGATCATCCTGTTGCCAAGTCAGGGCTACTTACCTTCCCAGAATGTTTTGGTACTATTTCACCGACCCATGAGTAATGAAATGTTTGGTTGGCCATGTTAGGACCCGAAACCGCGCATATGACATCAATTTTGGCCTCTTTCTGGCCTCTCCTACCATTACGCTATAGAACCCGTTGAATCAGTAATTAAAGCCCGCAGTTATATTAGTACTGTTTGAAAACTTACTTGATGAGTTTTGTGAGTTGTAGATAAAACCTGGTAAGCCAAGCTCCTTGGAGGCACTGTCATTGCGCTCTGTGGTGGAACCTTCTGTAGAAAAAACGTTATTTGCTTTTGATCAACAAGGCTAAGATACAAACTATAAAAAATTCCTTATTCTCATCACTGATTTGACGCTTGTTGCTAAAAACATCTTATAATGATCCTAACAATTCAAATATTGATATCCACAATAGTATGCACTACAATAACTACATACTAGTAGCCGTCACCCTTCTTTAAATACTGGGATGTTTGTAATTCATAGTATAAAGTGATAAGATACATTTTACCGTTTACCTTTCTCAATTCTAGCATAGATATCAAACCAATATGTTAAATTACTACGTTGTCACATTTACTTCAAACCGTAACATATTCAGTTTCATAATACAAACCAATCAGCAGTGGTCATTCCATGTGTATCGCACACCATTGAACATCTCCAAACTGAATTTTCAAAGACGTACGGGTCAAACTCCCAAGAATGATAGAATAATACCATTCACGATGGTTGATTGAAACGCAAAACGTGACAAACTATTCGCCGAACTTCGCTCAAATGGTAATGATAAGGCTTCAGATACTTACCGCTATCAGAAATGGAAACAGAATATTTATGTCTACAGTTTTCTTTTCTCGTACAGACAATTGACATACGTGATAAGAAGCCAGAAGTAGTGGCATAAATAAATTCGCTATCGTTATGTTCACCACACAGTTCTTCTAACCATACAGGTATTTCCTGCTTCGTCTTGATCGCAGTCTTTAAAAAAATTTTTGACAAAAAAAACCACATGAACTTCAATATCCGAAAACACGTATCAAACCATAGACTTCTCTAAATACCAACCTTAACCAGAGCTTTGATAACGTCTATTTTGGTATGACAACGGTCAATAAATGTTGTTGCTAAACCACCATGTGTGCGACCAGTTCGACCAATGCGGTGAATATACTTGTTGAGAGCCTAAGAGATCAACAGGTTTCGAAAAGAGACAGCTATCCATTAATCGAAATGGTAAACAACACTCAGAGCATGAAATAACTAAAATAAACCTCTTCAGGTGATCCATTCGGAATGCTGTAATTTATGACATGATCGAGACCGTGAATATCCAGTCCGCTTAACACAATGACCAAATAGTATAAAACAAAAGATGAAAAATATGATAGTAAAAATAATGGAGCGTACCGTTGACATACATCAGTTCCCACTAAAACGTTGAGATCTCCGTCTCTTAGTTCCTTAACGAAACGTTCACGTACATCTTGCGGGCGATCGCTTAAAACAACCACAAATAACTATCTACGACAAAACAAAGTTACCATAGCTTTAAATTCAAACTTATAAATATGTCACATGGTGAATACTGCTAATGATAAAACCTGTTTATACTTGCCGCTTTGATTCCTTTCTCTATCAAAACGAAAGCAACAAAATCAGCTTCCTGCTTTGTTTCAACGAAAACTAAGGTGCGAATCAAACAACCGCCTGAAAAATAAATACTAAATTGCTATAAAATCTATTGATTCTTAGTTTTGTCGGAACGAAAATCTCAATTGGAAAGCATAGAATACAGTCACCTTCCGCCTGGGTATCACGCTGCCCTTCCAAAATCTTAAAAAGTTTCTCATTCTTATCCCATCTCCCACTCACTTCTTCAAATAATTGAGTTACTCGTGCACTCGCTCGCGCATGAGCTCCATTTGATACCATTGCATATCTAACATATTACAGGAAATCGAAAATTGTCAAAATTTATAGATCTCCAAGAAACAAACAAAATGCAGTTAATATGGAAACAGCACTTTTTCTTCATAATGTTTTGTGCTAATTCCTCCACATCAGCAGGAAATGTAGCGCTGAAAAGCAGCGTCTGTCTGTCTTCGTTCTGAATACGTACATACAGAATACGAGCACATTAGAAGATTGATAAAAATAGAATCGACGTTTCCAATGAAAGCGAGGGTTGATTACTTTTGGAAAATCCGGGTGCTGTAGAATAGCTTGCATGTGATTTTGTCTGCCATTTTCAAGCAGCATATCGGCTTCATCAAGAACCAAAAATCGTAGCTTAGATAAATTCACCTTGAATAAGTGTTCATATTATTAACATTCCCATTGTAAGAGTTTGTGACATTAGCTATTGCGAACATTACTTTCTCAAATCAAATATATAACCAACAACATTTCTGTACTAAATAGAATTTGAAACAAATAGCGGAAGCAAATTAATAGGTAGATAGATTTGTCTATTTAAATATAAGTGCGTACCCACAAGACTCTTAAACCATTTCTCACGATGTAGTCAAGCGACCATGCCGTGCATACTTAGCATCGGAAAATGAGGTGTAAATTAAAAATCTCTTGATTATATTCTTGTCAAGTAGTGCTCAAGGTCGGTGTAGGTATACACTATGCGTAGTATAATCACGATATTTTTTTAACAAATGACAAGGTTAAAGAATAGTCCATCATTGAAATCAAAGACCTCAACTGGTTCTGTTCCTCTTTATAGGCCCACTTGATAAGTGTATTTGTCGGAGAGAATCGCAGATAGAAGTACTCATGCACGTGTACTTGCAAACTGCTTGTGTACTACGCGTCTATTCTGACAAAAAGCTGAGGTCGAACGATTGGAAGTACATAGGACGTGTTCAAGAGTCTCCTTGAATGTTCCCAGCTTTCTATTGGATAAACTGACAAAATGCTCATGAATACAACATCCTAATACAATAGAGACCTAAACAAGCTCCACAGATAACAGTCGTAAAGTAACAGAAGAAATGAGTCCCACTAAACTAATTTCAAAAGTATTTGATATTAGAACGTAAGGAGAGACGCTGCTTAAATCACCCGAGCAGATAAGATAAACTGTGGCGTTGATCAAACCCAGTGTGATTCATCTGTGTTCAATTCAACGTGATATGGTGGAGCTGATTAAATACGAGTTTACTATGTACATTACTTTGACTCAATCACTTTTCACCTAACCAATGCTACTGATCTTCTACAGCTTTCTCTGACACCTATTAACCAGCTCTGCAGGGCGCAGGAATGCTTGCATCAAAATCTTCCCATAAGAACTCCAGATACATGCACAAGGAATAATACGTCGTCGGATGACTAGAAAAGATGATACCATTCACCGCGTTTTGTTGACAATACCAGAAACCAGAGAAGTCCTTTTCAAAACACAATAGTTGAGATGTTGACATACATTAGGATGCTGATAATTTAGAACATGAACATATATTAGAACTTCTAAAAAATTAACAACCAGATTTGGGTACCAAAGACGAGAAAAGGTTCAATATTCGGTCTTTACAATTCTCATTGTTTATTCTTCAAATATGATGAAGATAAACTCAAAGCATCCTATGCAAGTTTGAAGAAGTTCTGCAGAGAAATATTCTATAAGGCCATCGTACTAATGCCATATTAACGACTAAAATTACAGGCACGAAAAATATCGAAAGTTCAAAGATTACCAAGAAAGATTACCTTCAAAAACTCTTGAGCCTATAAAACAATAGCGGAAAAGCAGATGATAGCGAAAAAACCGCTCCACAATTGAACCTCACGAAAAAGGTGTACGAAAGATATTTTGATTGTAATATTGCTCAAGAGTACTTGAGGTTGAAATAGAGGGTCTTATAGGAAAGCACAACACAACATAATATGCTGTATGCTGACGTTTCCACATTAACACACTACATACCAACCTCTAGTACTACACATAACCTGAAAACTAACACAGATCAGATCACTGAGCGATAAAGGATCATATCTGCGCAATCGTGCAATTCAAGATTGAAAGATGGAAATGTTCACTTCGTGTTTGCCGTATCACGAAAATTAAAAAAAATTTCAAAGTTTTAATCTACGTCAGCAATGATAGATGAGAGATACATCGAGGCACGCCGGCCAGTTAACAATTAAGAATGATGATCGATGTACAAGATCTAAAGGATTGTAATGCACTTTACATTTGTTGTACAGAATCATCACAAAAAGAAAATCTTGAGCAACAATTTTTAAAAGGCAAGACTAGTTGGGAGTATCCATGTATCAGCATTTTTCGTTAACCTTATGGACATAACGCTACGTGATGGCCATATTTTTATAATTTTTCGTTCAGTGAAGTATCAGTATACAAGACACCGCTGTCTATAAGGTTGGGCGATCAACTGGTGAAATAAGATCAAAGCACGAATGTTTTGTCTGATCAACCACAGTAAAAAATTAAAAGTTCTTCTGAGTTCTACGCAAATTTCTTACGTCTGATTTACTAACGAAGTCCATTAGGCGTCCACTAGTTCCAATGAGTATGTGACAGCCGTTATGAAATTGTTGAAGGTTTTTCATACGCGGGATACCTCCATATGCAACACAGCACTTGATATCCGTCCCTAAAAGCAGACAGCAAAAAATAATAAATATGGTTTCCTGATTTCATATAAAACAATCTTTAACATGTTCAAAAAAAAAATTGTATTCAATCCGCGATCTAACGACCTGCACCTCACATTAGTTTTAAGTGTTAATAATAAAGAAACTTTATATGTGCGAAGCAATATACAGACCGAATGCATGTTTCCTGAAAGAGTCGTACAACTGCTTTGCTAGCTCTCGAGTCGGCGCAACAACAAGTGCTAGAATATATCCGCAGCCAAGCGACCTTTCATGACTCCCCATATTTAAAATCTATGAATAAAAACCAATGGGTTAGAAGAACTTCACTACAAGATATAACATAACAACAAAAAAAAATGATGGATGGAAAAGTTTCGCTAACTCTATCAACGATCGGTAGTACAAAAGCTGCAGTTTTTCCTCCTCCAGTTTCTGCGTGGCCAACTACATCATATCCAGCCAAAACCTAAAAGCACCAAAAATTGGATTGTTGTACAATTTCGTACTACTGTTTTCTTCAACTTTTTCTATATCACAGTCAAAATTGCCAAAAAGGTGTGGAGATTGTTTGAGTAGCTTCAACCTGAGAGGTACAAAAGAGAGGTTGTAACGAGTTGACTGAGAATCAAAATATGTCAAAGCCGGCATCGCTCAATTACGCTTTACAAATATAAGATGGATAACTATGTATGTTAAACGGCTGAAAAAATCAACACAACATTAGGAAATCCTCGAAATATAATCCATTGATTCAGACGTTTCGATGAAGTATAGAAAGCTATCAAAGCCAACATTACTATTCGCGCTCAGTAGACTTAGAAGGTTAATACTAGGAATTTAGAGCAGAAACATTGATATGGTCGAACCAGCTTCGTTTTTCAACTAAATAAAATCAACTACCACAAAGTGAGCTGTCGATAGGTACCTCACAGATTCAGCTACCACCAGTGCGCTGTATGCTGATCACACCAGATAATACTTCATTAATATAATTATCGCTAAATATGGGTCCCTAATACCACTACGAGAAAAACAGGCGCCACGTTTATTGAATGAGACCACCAGCTCAACAAGAACTCCAGGTTCGCGCTTCGAAAATTAAGCCCTCACACTTTGGAATTGGCACTACAAGAGCTGCTTGGCAACAAACAGGCAATCATATGCTACAACCATATACATCACTTATATAAAAAAGCAACTCTAGAATTTCACGAAACCACCACTAAATAAGCAACCTAAACAATTTGGTGTCGTCCTTCTCAGAGATAACGGTCTATCAAGTATTACTAGGTAGACCCAAAACACTTAGGAATAATTGGGCTAAGCTACGGTGCATTCACCGTATTATCTTGATGTTTCACCACACAATCATTTTTTCCACCCTCCAGCAGCTTATTCTTCACTGAAAAAAGCATTCAATCTGTGCCACAAGATTATGGCTATGAAATAATGAGTGATTCAACATGTATAAATATGAAGTTTTAATGAAATAAAGCAAAAATAAATAAAATGGATATGAATATGAATAAATATGTGTGAGTAATATGAATAACCATCATTATATTGTTAATGGATTTCTCCAAAGAAATAACAACTAACTAATAAAAGTTATGGAATGCGAGAAAAAATTATGAGATAAATGTACAGATTCTGGTAAAACGAAAATTTTTTGATGTCTCTGCACAACAACAATGTACCAAAGGTATTGTGGCTGCTTGAATTGGCCGCACATGCCTATAGTTGCACTTCTCGACACATGTCTTGATCAATTGAGGATGGAGGCCGCTATCCTCCCATGATCTGCAAAAAATTCCAAAATCTTATAAGAAAGTACAATATCGAATGAAATTTCATTAAAATGTTGGCCAATTTGAAGTAAAAAAATAACTAAGAAGCAACTCGAGAACCCAATTTATATATAAGAGGGTGCTACTAACTTTAAAAAATAATCCTTCAGTGACATTTTCTATATACTATAAATGCCTTAGCGTACCATATAAATAGGCGAGATAATCACAATAATTATCATAAAAAAATAAAAAGATCACGACAGCAAATAACATTAATTTTAGCAAAATATGGAATTTTTAGGATACTTGCAAACAATGGTTCAACGTATAGAGATGAAGTTTATTTTTCAACTTCGTGACAGAGCTAATCTCCATCAATATACAGGACAGTGTTTTACTAACCTAAGGCTAAAATAGTGTTTCAAAGCGAATAAATAATTTTATTCCCGATAGAATTCACCACTGAAAAGCAAAAGCCATTCTCTAATATCCAATAAAATTGTGAAACTCTTTTATTAACTCCTAACAAATTGTTTGTAATTTTCTCCTCAGTGTCTCGGGATCCTCGATACATCTAAGTCAACAGCGAGAATTCAATTTCACTTTGCGGAAACCGACCGAGAATTTTAGTCTAATAATTGTTTCACAATAGGGTCAAGGGCTGAGGCTCAGCGGTAAAGTAGTCGCAATGACACGGTGACCCAAATCAGTTCGCTGCCGGCCCACAAGCCTAGCAAGCCCGCCATCCCTCCGGGGTCGGTAAATTGGTACCAGAGAAGTCTGAGTAAGATAACTAGCACTAATTTGGTAAAGAAGGCGCAGTGGCTCAGTAATGGTGCCGCAATGAAACACCGGCCCGAATAAGTTCGCGGCCGCACCACAGGCCTACCAAGCCCGCCATTTCTCCGGATGGTACCAGAGGAATCAGGGTAAGATAACTGGCACTGACTTGGTTAAGAGTGGTCAACTCAAGTCACTGTATAGACCAGGCATGCATTCAACCACCTCCACGATATCACGTTGAACACGAATGCGTTGGCGCATCCCGTCACAAGGGATTCATCAACGCCAAAAATTGTATTTTATCTTATCTTGACAAATAAAAACTTTTTTGAAGCATGGAATTAAATCACATAGCAGAATAAGTCAACTATTTAAACTCTGTTAAATGAAAATAGTTATACTTAATCTGAGTATAGTCGTCCACTCCGACCACTGTCACACAATCGTCTTGATTTTTATCAAAAACTGCAGAGCTAGAGAAATCGCGCTCGAATAACGTTTCAATTGAAGTTTCATCGGGAACCCAATCCAATGGAGGAAAGTTTTTCGGCACTAAAATTGCGATAAGTGTATTAGAAGATATCACTGCTGATTTATTTGCCTATCAGCTACGATAGGTATGAAGGTTTGTAGAAATCTTGCATTTGTTCAATTTATATCTCTACAATGATGAATCAACCAGAAAACTTAGAACCTCAATCGGGATTAGAACACGCAGCTAAAAATGCTTCGAGTGCTGACGATTGCACTGCGGACGTCCTGCGACCACTCGATGCTTCAGTTATAATTTTAAGTGGATATATGATCCTCCCGTTGGCGAGTAAGTTTCAATAGAAATTCCAATCCCGATTGATGTCCCAAATTTTGTGATCAACTCAGCATTGTGAGGTAAAAGTTGCAATACAGTTAACTTTATTTGCTCTAACCTTGTGTGCTACCTGTCCGTTCTGAGTATTTATTACTTCTACTGAAAACTACATCGGTTCCAAAAGTGTTTCCGGTAATCGCTCTTTCCTCAGCTTCTTCGATACTAGTCCATCCACTTTCTATAAAATCGATTCATTAGCCAGAAACCAGCAAGATAATCCTATTTCCAAAATCAAATAAGAATGTAGCTTAGTTAACAAATTTCAAAACTATTTACCTTATTTCATACTATATATTAATAATGATATAGAACGTAAGAAGAACATAATCATGTCATTTCCACATTTTCTACCTAGTGCTCATAACAGTGATGTGAAAAAAATCATACTGATCGTTGGAATCGGGAACAGTGAATAAGTCCCAGATGTGTAGTATAAATGCAAAACCACAATCCACTCACTTTTATTAACGGAGACATCCAACGGAGGTATTCTTTTCAAACTTCGATTTGAAGGAGGAGACCATTGTCTATATTGCTGATTGTACTCGGCTGAACCGCCAAAATTATAATTGAAACGTTTATTAGATGAATCAATTTTACACCCTTTGCGGGGGTTTCGTCGAAAATCGTTCCCGTTATTTTCATAGCCAGCTTGATAAAAATCATCATAATTCTGGGTATAGTTACCACTGAATTCTTCATTTCGAGATATTCTACAGCCATCGCCCCGAGCGGATTCGCACCGATCTCTATCTAAATCATAAAGTTTTTCTTATAATATTGTGTTTATATGTGTTCCATCCAACCTATATGGCTGCCATGACGGCCACCACGTCCACTTCTTTGCACAAAGGAGCCTCGAATATCATCTCTATCCATTTTCAGATTATGTTTCTCTCTAACAGAAACGTCGTCATTACGGTGATGTCCAGTAGAGTGATATCTGTGGTTCGCACTATTAAGGGTTCATGATTCATAAAGACAACTCTGTGGGAGTGATCTGCTGTGATTAAGACCATCCTTATAAGAGTGTCTTGCAGTAAAGAACATTTCCTCTATAGAATGAGAATAACTCACTCTGAATTTCTGCCATATTCGTTTGATTGATGAATTCGCACGGTGTTAACGGCAAAAGCAGTTGTGTTACTACGCCGTGCTATAAAAAATAAAGCATAATTAGTAACAGTAAAAACAACTTTATTAGGGAAATAACTTAATGACGACTGACTAGGTCGTGCTGTAAAAACAAATAAAAACAATTAGGTAAATATAAAACGAAACTGGAATCATCGGACCAATTATCCTGAATGGGATTACATCTGCGTGTGTTGAAGTGGGACCGAACTTCCACGGGTTTCTAAGCAAAATAAATAAATGCATAAAAACGAATCGTACAGAGACAGGTAAAGTAAAACTGCTAAAATAATTAAGATAAGTACAGTTTCTCTTCCATCATCAACATTGCGCATATATGAAGCACGGCAAACACCTAAAAACCAATTTTAAAATTCTTCGTAATAATCCCAACAAACACTTATACTGAAATACCATGTGAATATTTGCAACTTCCTCTCAGATGATTTGGAAGCGCTTCGTTACAATTTTACTTTTCTATGAGTCTTGTGAATGTTTGAATGTGTTCTACCGCTGTGGAACATTTTAAAAGCCATGAGTTGTTATTCGTATAACGTTTTGCAGATCCTATTAAGCATGACTTGCGCTGAAATATTGTCAACGATAGAGAATATGCATATTGGGCGATGTCGTGAATGTCTATCGTTTTGACAGGAACACGATCCTACCATACCGAATGGTTTACCGCTTAAACGTGGCTGTGAAGTGTTCTAGGTCTTTCATTATGGATTGGAAACCTAATCAAGAGTAAACCTATCAAGAATCGCCACCTTTTTGATTAATTCACAACACATCCTACTGATCCACAAAGCCCAGTGACTTCCTGTGGTGAACACCAAGAGAACGCCCAAGCTGGGCTATCTCAGAAATCTAGAAAACTAAAGCTATACCAGCAAGCTGAGGCTTCAGCACCTCGCATCCTAGGCTCTGCCGTCATTGAGGTTAAGCGGCAAGACAACCAGTGAGAGGCGGTCGATGATGATTTCGGGCCAAACGCGACATCGTAAATGAATCTAACGAACACGCCCACGACACGCTATGGAGACTGTCTTCTATTTTGAGCACACGATGCCAGATCTTTTCGGACGGCGATATCTGCGTTCTGTTCAAAGCTTCAAAATGCATAAAATTCCACGCAATATCTTCAGCTTCAGAGAAGATCAAGCGGAGATCAGGTTCCCACACGAAACGTTGGTGCCGTTGGCTTTGTCGTACATTCGTCGATTGCCCACCTCGTCGACTTTTATGGGATCCTATCTCATGGTTTAGCCATAATCCGTCTCCGAACACGGCTTCATAAGAAAATCACCATTATCAATTACTATTCACCAACTGATGCAGCGGATGAGAACAAATTAGACGATGAGTTACAATGAGATGAAAAGCTTTCTACAAATTCGCTATCGGAGACATCATCGCAAGAATGATAATTATGAACGAAAAACACTAAAAGATAGGAAGGTTTGGATTAGAAGAGTGAAATTAAAATGGAGAGCATCTTGCGTCACTTTTGTCTACAGCACGTCTTTTCCATGAAAACTCATTTTTTGGTGAAAGGACACCGCCGATGAACATGGGAGTCACTGAACAGAACGACCCATGCTGTGATCGACCACACCCTCACTAACGAAAGATTGCGTCTTTTGGATAAGTCGACAGCACAATCCTATTTCAATTGATCTGATCACCGCCTGCGTTTGAAGATTTGTTCCAGCAGAGAGCTAGAAAAGAAAATCTGTAATCGCACGAAAATAGGTCGTTCAAGATGGAAACGCTCTCAAGGACATTCTTTCCGTTAATGATTGGCAGATTCTTTCCGTAGATTCCGTAGAGATATATGAAAGAAGACGCGTCCAAAAACTGTTGCGCGAAAAAGAAATTTAAAAAATGTGCCGAATGTGCTTCAGTCCCACAATTGTTGCTAGATTCAACTGCAGTTCGTGTGACACAGCTGTTAATGGATGCCAACTGTAAAAAATCGTTGCAGCAAAATTTCAAGCAATAAAAACAAGAAAGATTATCGGAAATATACCAAAAACAAACTAGGCTAAAGAAGTTCCGTCAACCCTTCATGATCACCGTGTTTCATTGTTGGCTGTGTTTGACGTAGAGGGACCATACAAGTAATTAAGTAAGCAAGTAAGCTTCACGATTTTATATGGTTGTAATTTATATTTGTAAATTAAAATTATAAATAAGTCACACTGTTTAGTAGAAGATATTTATATACAATAGAGTATAAATAAATAAGTTCTATTATTGAACTACAAAGTGTCAAAGATAAAGAGAGGTTCACAGGAAGATGATTCTGAATGTCTTCGAGTGCATCAGAATAACCACTTTTCTTTAGGTGTTGGTTTAGTTTCTTAATACTTGCAAATAACAATGCTCCAACATGTTGAAATTTCGGTGCACTTCTTATATTCGCACACACGACATCCAACTCCTTCAATGATGCCCTATTGCACACTTATGATCTTTCACATCTCTATGTTCACTTGACAGTACCGATTCTTGTTATAAGTTCGATGGTATTCTGCTATATAATTTTTGATGTATTGTTGAATAAAGTTTGAAATGATACAGCATAAAATTACCACCCTCACGAACTGTAGCCTTCCATCTTTTCAATGAATATAACGAGTGCCCTAACCATAGTCGGGTCAAACTCCGATACACACAAAACGCACCGAAATCTCAACATACCTCTGTCGAAATGCTCGGAGATATTATTGTGACACTGTTCTCTGCCAACATATTTCTCGTTATTCCTCCCTGAACATCACCAAATAGCTTACTGCCTTCAAAGTTTATCGAGAAGGTTACATTGATGAAATAAGGCAAAACGTAATTGTTGGGACATTTTCGCAGAGGTTTCATTTTGAAACAATTACACAAAGCAATCAATTTTACTTACCTTCAGAGCTTGAATACTTCGAAAACATGGACATTGCATTACGTTCTCTGTAAAAAGAACATATTAAAACCACATACTATGACGATACTAGGTTGCGTGAAAGTCGATCCAAGTCATCCTACGCACTTTACAAATTTTTTTTTGAAGCATTTTGTACACTATAGTGGTAGCTAGATTGAATGTATCACATTATGTTCATGCTTCACTCATTTAGATTTCGAATAAGAACATAGTATAAGTACAAAAGGATTTTGTGCTACATTTGTTAAGACTTTCGATAAGTCTTATGAGGATTTTTGATTTGCATGAGATGGGATAAGATGTAAATTAGGTACAAAATAGTAAACATAACAACAATCCCTTGGTGGTAAAAAAACATACTTATAATACAGTGTACAAGATTGAAGTCATGTCCCTCTAAATAAGATAGAGTAAAAACAATTTACCAATATATTGCTTCAGACCATTTTAACGGAATATTCAAAATATGCAATGAAAGATAGATAGAAGATAGAAGGTATGACCATAAATTACAGGTTGCTTGGGGGAATGCATAAGAATATGCCAACATGTCTCAGACTTCTAGCGAATAAGATTATGATGCATTTCTGCGACAGAATCGACAGCAAGAAAATTGATACTCGAACCAAACCATTTAACATGGCTGACAATGAATACCAAATGTAAAAGACTTATTAAAGACAGTAGAAATGTCACACAAAGTGAATATAAATACGATTACTGCAAGCAGCTTTCGTCGAAGCCTTACTATATATTTTTATATATGTGTTGATAGCGGTCAGTTTGCGCTGATAGCTTATTAAGGACGTATCTGCACCATGACGGCAACTGATAGTACTGTTTGCTTCAAAGCTGCAAAACGTGCAGTTTACGAGGGTACGGACATAGATAGATACGTGGCACTTTCTACAGAGTTTGACGACTTTAGAAAGTTTTTTCTACATAACTGGTAGCTTCCATCTAACGTCTCTTCCATCTAGTTTTCCTAAAATCCGCACCGCTTAACGTATGATAGAGGTCTTAGATGTCATACATATTGCTATTATGTTGCATGTTGTATGCACTTTCATGTTGCATTAAGTACATTACGTGTAACCGCATGCTCACAGAGAGGAAATGAAAGGAAATCCTCCCATATTTATCATAACTCACTATTATTATTGTTGTCACATTATTAGTATGACGTTACTAAAAGTTTAATCCCACAATTTCAAAGTAACAGAAACAAAATTCTTTCAAAATGACCCATAAGACAATGTGGAAATGATGCCTACGGCAAAACCCTTAATAGGTTGTGTCTCATCCAATATTCTCGACTGGCATAGTAGGATAATCTTGTACTCTAATAACCAACTGGTAACCTTTGGCCTTGTCTTTCTGTATATGTCAGCCATATGACATGACATTTAGAATATCTTCTTGACACACCACTCATCCTGCTTTGGTTACATCATGACAGCTTCTACCTGATAGCTGAGTCTAGGTAGAATCACCCTTAGTTGTTCATCACATGGGATCACTATAAGTAAAAATGATTGGTTCCTTGTGACAATTCATCAGGGCGATGACGACTCCTCATACCACGAGCAAACAGCAACAGTCAGTAAGCCGTATCTAATATGGAGCTCTTGTACCCAGTTACTTCACGATTTACTACATCCATTTCAATTCTAGATAAGGTTTTCACAACACTAAATACTACAAAACTTCCAAGAAACACACCAATCTCACGATAATCTAACAATCAAAAAAGTAGTTTCCTTGAATAAATCTAACCAAAGTCCATAAGTGAATATTTCTGTGACTGATTTCCTACTTATTTTTTCCAAAATTCTTGCCCTCTAATGCACGAACTCATGTCATGAACATACAGTAAGAAAAGCTAAAGATTGAGTGTCGGAGAGATATATGCTTTCTGAGGACTTAAGTCCACTCATGAATAGTCAAATAGTTTTTTTAACGATTATGAAATTAGATGGAGACACTACTACGTACCTACACATGGAACCGCTTCCAAATGGATGGGATTGACCTAAAAACAACACTCATTAGAACATCTAACTTGGTTTTACACAACTATTAGATACATAGAACCAAAACACAACCTGGAGAATTAAATTTTGTCCTTTGTCCAAATGCAGGTAAAGGCTCTAAGTTGGCGTTATCACCAAACCCCATGATCAAAATGTAATTCAGGAACTGAAAACGGAAGCAAAAGAAAAGCCTATCCGTAAAATTCGACCATAAAAATTTGCAATAACGTCTTGAGTACGAAAACTTCGTGTGGGGTTGATCATTTTCAATTGAGATATCAAAGGAAGCCACAATTCAAAGACGAGCGCACGTTCTTCAATACTCTTTATAAATCAAATCCAACATGCAAATGTATCAGAATATATACACAAATATTTAACCATTAAAACCAATGAAAAACAAGTTTTCAAAAACAGAAGGAATCCCATAGCATGATAATGAAATGAGATTCTACCTAGTTATTGAGAATATTAATTATTTAGATCAAGAGATATACCTATCTTGAACCAAAACATACTACCACTTACAATTCGATATAAAATCGATAAAGAAGAACGAAAAAATTGCACCTATCGAAGATCAAATCTACATCTTCGGATTTTGAGAGCTACGAATTTTTCCCGAATCATTTTTGTTTTTGCTCCTTAATGGAGTAATTAGTTGCGGATCAACATTCGGTATATCAACGATCTCCTTATTTAACTTCTGCGATGGTTCATCTAGACCTCGTTCTCCCGAAGTGATCGTTTGGAAACTTGCGCTTCCCTGCTAAACAAAAATATCAGATTAATATATAAAGGCACTAATACAAAAAATTTCGTTGAAAGACTACCTGGTCTTTGTTCGGCGAATGAGCACGAGATTCAGTATTTTTATCCAGAGATTCAAATTCACACTCCTTTTTCAATATACTGACTACAGAAGCTATCTGGTCAGTGGAAAGCTTCACATCTCCATGTCTTTCCAAGAGTGATATCACCTGCACAACGAATGAGAAAAATTCAAATATAAACTATACCAGTTTTTAACAGAATAAAAGCAGAAATCAATTAAAGCACTTCACATTAGCTTCTAAAAGAGCATCGGAATCAAAATCAAGAACATCAAGAATATGACAAAACTCCCCAAATTTCGTCGTACTTCTAAATAGAACTGAAGAGTGATTTTTACAGTAGTTGATAGCTTACCTCAAGCATGAGATCACCGTCAATAATACCGTCTGCATCCTGATCTATACTCAAAAGAAGCTTTTCAATACGGGAACATCTCTGTTCAGTTTCATTAGAAGATTCATTCATCGCTGTTGAACAAGTCTGTATCTTCATTAACGCATCAATTAAATCTTGAATACGTACTTGTTTGGATCTAAAAGAACTTCACGTGCATCGTTCATAAACGAATACAGTTGAAATTTCACTACCACTGCGAATCATATACTCAAAAACTTCATATATACCTAGACCTCCGACAGATTCGGCACAATTGGTAGACTACTTGTGTTTTATTTAGCAAGATGATGAAGCCATAAACTAGGAGGAAAACACTATATAAACTACACACAAATTCCCACTGCGCCAATAAATTTCATTTTTTACTTATGTAAAAATCAAACTGCATAAAATGAAGAAAAAAAACTCAACAGTACAGTAAAATGTCTTTTTTTGGATTTTAAGTGTAAATTTAAAATCAAAATGGGATGACTTCGTTTCACCGTCATTTACAACATTATCTAAAACTGGAAAAATCTACAAATATATTACTGTTGATTACCTTTTCGCCATAACACTCTCTGCCATGGCAGGATCCACAACTGTTTCTTCAACCGTCCTTTTTTTTTCTTCCAACTTAGATACAAGAGTGTCAACACTATCAATCATGGTGTTCAGCTTTGTACGAAGCCGTTGAGCGACTTTTGTTTCAGAAAAAGCGCTATCAAGCGCAGTGATTTCAACGAGGTCCTGTAAATACGACAAAACTGCACGAGATCCAACAAAATGTAAAATGCACGGTGAGCACGCCAGCCAGAGAAGAGCAAGATCTCCTCCGATTTTAATACGAATAAGCATAAAAAAGTAGGGCTAGAAAGAAGCAAAATAAAAAACTTACTTCCGAATGCTCAATAGCCTTTTCCTTGAGACCGAGAATATCATGCTTAGCTTCGTGAATAGGTCCACCCACCAGTATTTGCTCAATTGAGGAGAGATCTTTGTGATCAACCTATTAGTCAAATCCCGATTCAGAACCAACTAGATGAAATTAGAAACAACCGACAAAAATTGGATTGTTGTAGTTATGAGCGACCAAGCACAACTACTACAAAACTATAAAACATACCGTTGTAGCAGACTCTACTGTTGTCACATTCATTCTATCACTAGCACTGGCTAAATCGCCCACCTCGTGGACTAAACTTGGAGACTGCTTCTGAAATTAGAAATCACAGTAATAACAAAGTTGGCATGAATTTATAAAAATAGCACTAAAAGTGCATGTTCTATCGGGAATTCTACAAAATCAACAAAACAAAGAAATCTATAAACCGAATAAGCTACATTATTTATATTAATCTGGGTTATTTAGCCGCTCGGTAAATCCAAAATTGAGTAATGGTATATCAAACTTGTGTTGCTAAACCTTCATGTAATATAATAATCAACACAATAATTAACAAAACTGAATACTTCGCACAGCATACTACAATATTCAACAAATTCAATATAGACAAGACGGAGTACAGAGATATAGATATATAAAACCAATGCGGTATATAGATACAGAACTGTGTCATGATTATGAAGAGATAAAGTAGTAATAGATAAATTTGGATGACGAATAGATAGGGAGAATGTTAAAGTGGCTTGAAGTCGACGAACTGTTCATGCTCGGAACCATTAATGAGAACTGTTATGTCTCACTGCCTATTTGTGGCTAACGGGCGTGTTTTCCCACGCTTGCACAATTCTCTCTATGAGAGAGGTCGCAATTGAGACGTACAGGAGCGCACTGATTCGATTGATCTATTATTTCCAATCCGCATAGGACCGCGGGTTAATATAGGAGTGTTGGGTGAGAAAGATAGCGAACTATCTTAAAATATAGAATATATGCTACATTCTTTCACTACCATAGGATTTGCAGAACCACTAAATGGAATTGTTCCCTACGCTCTATGAGTGAAAACAAGCATATTTTTAGCAAAAAACTTAAACAACCTCACACTATATCGCATGGAAAAAGATGGAACAAAATCATGTTTACTTGTCTGAATTCTGGAAAGCTTAAGTATTTGGAATCTGCATGAATAGAGTGACATTTGAAACCTAATTCTACACGCTAAGTATTTTTAGAACGCATGTCTGAGACTATATATATATATATATATATATATTCAAGGCACTATTGTCTTTTGCAAACAGTCAATGAATGCACTCCCACCTGCACATCTAGCTCAGTAAGGTCAATTAGTTAAAATTTGAAATTTTATTGACTTCTTACAAACAGTGTTTTTGCATGGTTCATATTTGAGCAAGAACCGGAAAGGTCCTCTTTTCGGCACGAAACACATCCCATTAATTTCTACGATGTAATCTCAACAATTAATCAATCCACCAATTTTTGAGCAAATCGTCTTCCTTCCAAAATTATGATATTCAACCATAAGTTGTTACCCAATGACGAAAGCACATTTTTTGAATAAGTTATTGCGATGCCGAATCTCAAATTAGTTCATTAATACGACTCTGTTCCAAGCCTATTGATGCGGCCACCGTTCCGAATTCGCGAAAACAGTGCCAGAGAAATACGGAAAGGTAAGCAGCACTGTGTAGGTGAATCCAAGATTTACCAACATGATCTACCTTATCTGATTAACTCTTCCATCCTTACAATATTTGATAGTACTCTCAAGGTTATTATTTTACTATTGATAGGTTATCATAGTCGTCTAATAATCTATTTTGCTTTCATTAAATCCAAATTTCTTACACAATTTGTTAGCAAAATTGTCGCCATAGTCTCTCTTCCTCACAATATTCTTACATATCGATCCAACTTTCTCTTTCACTCTATCGTATTAACTTCCAATGCTTCACGTATATTCGACGACATTCTCTTTATTAAGTCACACTAGACTACCCGTAAATCATTACTCTTTTACATTGCATATTAGAGAATCTTGACTAAAACACCTGAAAAAAAGACAAAAATTACCAATAAACACCTTTATAGTATCTGATAATGTAGAAACGGTGTTGGCTTTCTCATTACGTTCATCAAATGTTCCCATATTTGTAGTTATCACTTGGGCGATTTCAGGTAATTGTTCTTCTCGCATATGCTCGGTTTCTTCTTGCAAAATCTTCTGCTTCTGAATAACATACACTCTTCTACCAAAACTATATTAACATTAGATACAAACTTTAAGGCTAAGTTTTCAAATAAACAAACAAAAAATGCACAATATGCGAAGAAAGACTGATCGTACTTTCTCTCCACGTATTTTTTCTTCCTCCATAGCTTTTTCTTTCGCTATTGCTTCTTCGATTTGTCTGATGAGGTTAAGCCTCTCTTTATGATCTACTTGTCCACCTTCCATTTCCGTTAGCTTTTGGCGCGTGCTCTCGGCAATTCCTAAAATATTTCCACTACTGCAAAAAACTCAGACTCGAAGGTCGATGGTTTATACGTTATAGTTAAGAATCAAGAACTTTAAAATTTTATTCAAACAAGATTAGTATCTCATTCTAGCTAATAATCTCTTCCGTAAAAAAGTAGAATGTGCACTGAGCTACTTGTCAATCTACGCTTTACTTTAGTTCTGATAGTTTAATCAAATCTCGATAAAAATGATTAAAAAAAAACTTGCCTTCTGGAAGATTTTGCACCAAAGCTTTCAATCTATTAGTGAAAGAGATATCTTCTGGTAAATAGAGAGCTCTTGAGAGCAGTAGTAAAGATGGTGGGACTTTATCACTAAGTGATAATTCGAGCCATTGTTTTAGCTGAAACAATGACTACACCATTATGACTCTTCCTCTCTAAATATATAAAGTTGAATATAATCCTCTATAAATTATACGTAAAAAAGTAAGTTGTAGAATAAGATGACCTGATATATAATAATACTAGAATAAATACTACCGCGTCCCCATTTCTCTTTAGACTATCCAACTTTCCAGATTTTTCTTTGTTATTTCTAGCAATCGTTAGTTCGCAAAATCACCCAACATAGTGATTTGAATTATGCCAACGAAACACATCTTTACATGTGGATAATTATTGTTATAAAATGGAACAGCATTTCTCGGTATAAAAAAAAATTATGTCGTGTTATCTCATAATCTAACCTGATCTCGTAATCTATCTTCGCTTAGACCAATAGCTCGCATTCCTCTCGCGCGACATGCTTGTTGCAAGTCAATTGTGCTCAAAGCATCCACACCGCCTTCAGCCGCTATTTGCTAAAAATTCGGTATAATATATTGATAAAAAACGAAATCTAAGGGAAACCTAAAGGAAAAAATGATAAGTGTGCAAATTTCAAAACGACATATACCATATCATCCGTCTTCAATTCCCGAAGTTTCAAGTTAAGCTGAAAACGGAGTATTTCTGGACTTCCAAAGGGTTGAATGGACATGAGTCGACACAGAGACCTAATAATATGAGGTGGTGAATAAAAACTAGAGCATCACCAATATGACCTCTGAAAATCGCGTTAAACTTACTTTATAATTCTCGAACTCTTGAAAAGATCAACACAGTTAAGTACCCTCTCAACCTTTTCAAAGCACTTTCAGAATAATAATAAAGTTGGATATAACCGGTGTTCCTTTCCTCCCACAAAATTAGACACTTCTTCGACGTTTATATCATCAACCACAGGAGTATGACGCACCCATTTAACGATGAATATTATAATAGGTATTTATTCCTTGAGATAATACACATTATAAACTAACCTCAACTGACTCATACTGAGGTTATCCAAAGTTAGCTCGTCCTCGAAAAGCTTCGAGAATTTGAAAAGTTCTTCATTTGACACATACCCTCCTTCCGATCGTACCTGATACATTATCATCTATTAAGTAGAACCTGAAGCAATTCAAAAGCGACAAACTTTTTTAATAAATTGCGCAAATTCAACAGCTTTAGAGCCATGTGGTTCAGTAGCGTTTGATCTGCGCTCAAGGGCTATCTCCTCAATTGTGTCTTGAAGAAATTTCGCCATTTCCACTTTTACCTTCACTTGTTTACGAAGTTTTTCTTCCTGCAAAATTATATAAATACAATAAATGCATGTAATACTTTTAATGTGTAACAGTTACCTCTTTACCGCTTTCCTGAAAAGTGCTAGGCAACATATTCGGAAATAGCTTGATGAAAATAGGCAAAGCAAGCTCCATAAATGGTACTATAATGAATATGGAAAATGGTACTAGTCGGAAGAGATCAGAAACTGTACGGACCTAAAAAAGTGAGACAAACTTGGTTAATCAATTTTAAGGTGCCCATACTGGTCGACATTTTAATTAAATTGTTGGCATTAATACAAGCAAGTATTGAAATACAGCGTGCTTACCCTAATACAATATTATACTAACAGCCTACTTTATGGAAAAGATTGCCGGTACATGCATTACAATAATCTTACGAGTTCACAAAACAAACATCTATTTCAAAAAGTAAACGAATAATTAATGAACGTGACAAACTAGTTGCTGTCGCTCTCTCCTGGAAAGAGTGTCACCACGAAGAACACGCCACATGTATTTAGCACTCAGTCTTGTTTCAAGTGCTAACAAACGGAAGCCGTGGTAGTAATGTTTGATCTCGTGAGCAATTTTCTGCATTATTGTGGATTTCTTCTTAGTGGCCGAAACTGCAGAGATCTAAATTCTTGTATTGCATAGGCGAACTTATTGCTGTACAAGAAAAACCAGGTAACAGAACGAATGATTCAAGCACACTACTTGCTTTCGTCTCCTTATTTCTTCATCTTGTTGAACTAAGTCCTCTTTCAACATCTTCAAAGTGTATTCGACTTTACTGTGATCTGTTGCAGCGCAGTGTGAAGTAATCTGGATCAAACGCTTCCCCGAAAGCCGGTAAAGAAGAGAGTTTGAACTACAATCACTCGCAGCTAATATCATTTATTCATAAGCAGTAACCAATTCTAAGACTAACCGTAACAGAGCATTAGATCCATGTGATAAAGTTCGCCAAAAATAGAAAGTTTGGTGGTACTGGCGGAAAACCATGGCCACGACAATATAACGCCAAAAATTAAGATGTAATGTGATATGTAGTTTTTCTTGTACGGCTTTTAGTACTTACTCTGAAACGGTCAACTCGTATATTACTATTATATTAAACATATCAAACTGGTCAAATTTTCGAACACATTAAATGAGACTGTTAAAAATAAAAATGAACATTGTTACAAACATTGTTACGACATTGTTATCGTTAACATTGTTGTTCATTATTCTTGATTAGTATATAAATCCGTGCAGTATACATAATTTTAAAATAATGACTCGAAAATATACAATAGTAGACGGATTGCATCATTTGCATTAATGCACACACAGTGTTACTAATCTACAGACAATACTTACATAAAATCTATGGGTTAGGATGATGTTGAAATAAATACTTTCATGTCGGCACAAGGCCATAGTTCCTGATATTATCGCTGTAAAAGCCTTGAAAAACGGATTATGTCAAGATTTCACACTCATAGGAACAGCGACTATGTCAAACTGTGATTAAATAAGCATCACAATAATGATGCATATTGTTATTAAGAATACAGCGATCATATAGCAAGTTATTGGGAAAAGCAGATATAGATGGATAATAAGCCCAGAAAAAATAAGCGCTTACAGTCAGTTTTTTTGATCAATTAGATTTTAAGCTACGTTTGACAATTTAAGTAAGTTTAATTCATAAAACATTTACATCAAAATGGACGTAACACGAATGTCATCATAAAAATGAAAACCACAAAACACACACAATAATCAAGTAAAAAACTGTCTCGAGAAATAATCAATTCTCATGCTTATTAATAATCATGGATGCTGTCACGTACTTTCTCTGCTACAGTTCATTAATTAAGTTATCTTTAGGAAGAACTACCTTTTTTTTAACACAAAAGTGGGAAATACCATCACAGTCTGAACGACAAATCTCCATGTATCACTCTTCCCTATCATTCACACTCACCTTTATTTGAATGCATCCGTAATTATTCCCTACTCTTTCTATCGACGGCCTATGAATATTTTTAGGACCACTGTGGTTAAACACATATGATAAGTCTTCTTTCAAGAGATTAAGTAATCGTGACTGCGAATCATTCATAGATTGTCGTCTTCACTCAATTATTATTGCTGTTATGGGGAACGTAACGTAGTGATAGCGGGTGCCGCAGTGTTATGTGTATCGTTTGAGTAGACCAGGATAATTTTCGTAAAGAGCTTGAATAGTACATTCAACAAGCAAATTGGACAGTAATTTTGATTATTTTTCCCATCAGCGTCGTGCAAAAGGACCGTGTGCGAGGTTCTTCACTGGTCTGGGATCTCCCATATCTCCATATTGAGAATATCTTATCATATGGCGTGCAAGAAGAGTGAATGCAGCTTGTGACCACCAGCTCGAAGGAAGTCAACATTTATCTTATCTTGTCTAGGAGTTATGCTTTTTTTATACTTTCTATCGCAACATGGACTTCATCTTGAAGATTTTTTGGTATTTTGCCTCCGGAAGGTATTTGAGGATCTACCAAAATCATGGAACGAAAAAGATTGGTGGAGAGCTTTGCCGTTATCAATTCCATATCATGGCAGGAAGTTGTCGGTATCCCCTCTTCGCTTCGTTAAACACAGCTGACAGAGAAACACGATGATCATGAAGGTCTCGACGAAACTTGTATAGCCTAGTTTGTTTTTGGGATAGATTGTTGTCAACTTCCTATGATCTTTTGCTACTTAACTATCGAATTTGAACTCAGATTTGCATGTTGTCTAAATTTTTTTCCAAAGTGTAAAATAAAGTCATAGAATTAACACAAAGTAACACATGTTTAATGGAATGTGAAACGCTGTAGTAAGGGTGCAACATTCATCTTAGTGACTTGATTTATTTTACTCAGGCTGAAGACAAAGATCATCCAATTACTTTCATATAGGGGAAGGCGGATGAGTAGGACATATTTCACCGTGATTGACCAATGTCAGAACTATGTTTTTCCTTTATGAGTTTCCATATTACAATCGTTGCGTCGCTGCCATTACAAAAAAAATAAGAGAGTACCAGATTGACATAAACCTTGTATATAAATCGTAAAGTAGATTTTCTGCTTCTATTAGTCTATTGGTTATAGCACTGTGTTGAAAAGAACTGGTCTGTTCCTTTACATCCATGTTTCAGACTAAGTCACACGTGTTCCTTTTCAAAAACTATTTTCGGTTAGAAACCTACAATCGTAGTGGATAAAATTACTACGAATCCAAGATCGACTGTGTTTTAACCACCGCATTTGTAATTTGACTATTTTGACTGTAACCTTGTTTAGCAATACTCAAGATTGGTACATAGTGTTTTATTGAAGACACAACACATCACAAACACAGGGAAACGTTTCGGCAAAATCGACTTCTTCAGAGCCTAAAAAGTGGTTTATGTCAATAATGTGATCCATTCAATAAAACACTATCGTTAACCTTGCAAAACAAAATTCTCCACTCAAAGTTCGAACCCCATTTAAACACCTACGTTATCCCACCATTTTAGAAATGGATTTCCATTATTGATTTGTGAATGCAGCCGCTTACAGAGACAGCATTGAGTGTAAGGCATGGCACTGAGTCAGAAAATCGCCCTTATATATGGGACCACGCCATGCATCACCAGGAGACACTCGTCTTTCCTTTTTAATTTTGGGGTCCTGACATTTACTCAGAACGAATCTAAAAGCTTTGGCACGGATGTTTTTGTTTCTTGTGCAAGGATACCAACTTTTCTTTTGAAATCGACCCCGTTACGGTTTTCAATATGACGTGCGCCTAGTGGATTGTTTACCTTGCGTTTTATTATTCCATCTAATTGCTCTTTTATTTTAATACATAGGGGCGACCAAATTCACCAATATATTCCTCACCGCAAGCCCTTGCATGAGATCAGGTATATTGTACCTGACCTCACATAACCACCGCTTATACCGTTTGGGCATATAGTGCGCGCTTTCGTCATGCATAGGCGGTAATATTGCGAATTATACTGCCCGTAGTTAAGCTGAGATGGCCGCAAAACTCGGAACCTTAGGCGGGACTCGAACTCGTACTTAGAGATCTGTAACCCACTTACGGACAATATAATATCATTGCAAAACAGAATAAAATTACGAATATGTCTAAGATTGCGAATTAATTGGTTTTCAAGGATTTGATGGGATTTCTACAATCGCTGTCAAATCTTCTAATTTTGCCCTTTTGAAACATCGCTTAATAGCTATGCATACTTCATCAGACATAGAGGGTAGAATAAACGAGATTCTGTTTGCACTAGAGTCTACGCCCAGAGGCTTATCCTTCCTGGTGTGCCTTTTGTGAGTACTAACCATATTAAAGCCAGCGAAAATGGTTATTTATTGTGCCAAGCTTCGTGATTTAATTCGTTCTGGTTCTCCAGTTCATACGCTATTTGCCCAAACAAGGAGAGACTGACATATGTTTAGAATCTTCAAATGAGCAGTCAGAGTACATAAACTTCACCAGCGAAAAACCGAAGAATGGATGATTACCATTCCTGAATGTTCACATGAGCCTTCTGGACAAGACTTTTGCGACAAAATGGTACGGTAAGCCAAATAGCAAAAATATCTTAGTATATATGTTGAGTTGGAGCCAAAACTCGGAACCTTAGGCGGGACATCATCCCGCAGTTACAGATCTCTTCTATACCTGTAAGTTCGTGTTTGAGTACCGTCTTAGATTACGAGTTTTGCGGCCTATTCAGCATGATTACGGTCATTTTAATAGGATTGCGAAATAAGCTCTTGTAAGAAATATGTTCCAAACAGCAAACACTTGATTACGACTGATATTGTTTATGCTTATCATCGTGTTTTTCATATGAATTTATTATTATAAAGACCATCACTTTCTTGGAAATCTTTGTTCTTCAATTCTAATTTCTATTATATTCTAACAATAAAAGTGTCCATCTTCTTGGTATTATTGAATTTTGCATGCATTTTAAATCATTGTGCAAGAATAAGCATTGCTTGCTGTTAACGCTAATGTACATTAACTTTATCTTCAATCTGTAATAATTAGGACGTCAAACGTGAGTGTTGGAAAAGTAGTGAGATCTTTCAACATTTTTTCCATGACTACGTTCTTTTACTAAAAACATGCCGTGACAATTTTTAATATGCTAATAATATTAATATTCTGATTTCATACTAACACTAGTCACATTTTATTAAAGTTTTATTTGCCTTGAAACTAACGAAATGAGAGTTTTTCTTAAGACAGATTTCCTGCAACGATGAACCATTATCATGGTATTTCGCACGGTATGATTTCTCGTTTTGTGAAAAAAAATATTACTTCTACTTAACGAAATGTTTGAATCTATAAGTATCATGGACTGAAAAATGAGCTTAGTGTATATAAAAACTGTTTTGTTTTTTCAATATACTAAAATTGGAACAACTGATGGACCAAATTAGGTTCCATGAACTTCAAAATCACATTAATCAAATGTTCACTATACAAGAAAAGTAAACAGTCAGTAAGCAATGAAGTAAACAGAAAAGCTGCAATGAAAATGGTTGTTTAATAAGTTGGCAAAGGCTGCGCTAACATTAGGACGAAATCGATCTTTGTCTAACTTTGCGCGTAACGATGCCATCGAGTTGCCTGCTTTTCCGAAAGCCACTTTTAGTCCTTTGAGACTTTTTTTTCTTCGACTATTTCTTGAATATGAGTTTTGAGCGCTTTCCAAACGTCTTCTAATTTTTTTTGCGTTTTCCTTCATCCTTCCTTTTTTTGTAGTTCATTTCTGATATTATTTACCACTGTTATATAATTTGATAACAGCACTGCTTATTTATGAAAAGTAAGAACAAATTTTTAGGAAACTTATACAATAACGAAAAATTAGAATAATTTATAGTAAATCGGCGAACGAAGTTCCAGCAATGGAAGCAGGGTTTCTTCAGAAGGAAACTGTCGAGGTTTTAGAAAATTTTTTCATGTGATGCTCTAATGAACACCTGTAAATCCGGTGTTCTTCATTAGAAACCTTAAAATTAAAGGATACGCGTCATGAGCCAAATGACGTTACCTCTCTCAAATATGAATACTTAAGAAGTTGTGACGTTCTCTTTCACAACAATCATACGATATCAAATTATTATGCATTACTGTACCGCTCCGAATCAATTGATTTGAATGACCATAGGAAATATTCGATCTATTCTCGCTGTCTAACCCATTATTCGGCATAAATATTACAAGAAATATCAAGGTTTCTACTAATTCTGTCTCTCTGTCGTTGTTGAAAAACTAGCCACATAAAAAACATTTGCTCTCACCAATTGCATTGTACTCCGTAAAAACGAGGCGTGAAGATTGATTGTTGCACACAATCCAGATTATTATGTACTACCAAACCACACAAAATTTGATCAATAACAAGTTTTCAATCCACTTGTCATATATGGGGAGCGTGTTTGAACTTTTATACGATAATAAAGCATTTTAAGCTTTCTGATAACCTACAACCATAATACAATGAAAATTTCGATAGAGAGAAATTATTCTTCGGCATTGCTGTAATTAGTTATTATTCATTAGCTACTAATACTTGTGTTCACTGCTTTTCTTCTTCTCTATAAGCCAGCTTCATGTCATTACTGCCAAGCTAGTATTTTACAAACAGGAAAATTATGGCTTGTAGAGTATTTTGTTATGTAGTTATTCTTCTCGTTCTCAAATAGCGACAATTCAGTTATTAAACCTCAATTTTCTTTAAAGTATTTGACGTCATGTTGGTCATTGAAATGTCATATACACTATAAATTTCAATAAATGTTGATTAAAGTGTTTCCAATGAGCATTGAAAAACGTTCAGTACGGCACTTGCAGACATGTACGAAAAAATTCTGAAAAAATTCCATCTTTCTGAAGGTCATTATGAATATCATTTACATTAAGCTTCTATTTCATCGGGCCTTCATGTCGATATTATTTGTAACCCTACTCTTAATTTCATACCTCTTAATATGTTCAATTTTTTTACAAAAAATCATCAATGGTATCATGTGAATCCCTTCAGAAAAAGACTGGATTCAGCTATTGCACTCCTTAGCTTTGTAATTTTTTTGACTCATTCTATAGCTTTCCCTGTTCATTTGTTGTTTATTCCTCTCATAAGAACCACTACTCGCAAAATCCTTGACGTTCTTGAGGTATCTACTCGTATCTCGGCTGAACAACAGAAAACTTGGGAGAAATACGTAACTAATGAGATAACCACATAGTTTGTCAATCAATGTTTTTTTAAGATGTGCAAACGCATCTCACAATGCTATTTCATATCATTTTCTACTTTTTTATAATACCGTAGCTACAAGATAGTTTGGGCTTTAAATTTTTTCAGCCATCAATTCTAACTTCATTTCTTTAGCACCATAATTTTTTCGTCAATGTTTTCTCCTGCTTCATTCACATTACTGACCGTTCCCCCTTAACACTTTCAATCTCGTCTTTCTCACTTTTTTCAACTCTTCGAAAGATTTCTTTCACACTGCTGAAGGAATAGTGAGGTACTAATCAATAAGTTGTATCTTTGTAGTGAAATTTTGGTAGCAGTAAATTAGCAAATTTGAATGTGACGTTTTCGCTACTTGCTTGACAAACGCTAACTACATATCTTCATTGTGACTTTGTTTAGCAATACTCGAGGTTGGTAAACAGTGTTTTATTGAAGAGACAATACAACACAGAGACAGGCTAACGTTTCGGCAGAATTGCCTTCATCAGAACCTAAAAATTCTATGTCAATTGTGTGATCTATTCAATCAAACACTATCGCTGATCTTGCAGAAGAAAAAAAATCTAACCTAAAGTTTTAACACCTAGTCAAACCCACATCATCCCAAATACTCACCTTTAATTTTTAAGGTCAGACCAATCATCAGCTGCATAGGGGGACCAACAAACAGAATAACTTGGTTCTTAAACCTCATCTTGGTGCAGACGTTGAAATTCATACCAGCCTATCTCCCAAACACCAATGTATACCTGGATAATCTACACAAAGTGCGTCCCAATAACGCCCATGTGATATAGTCATTCGACGTCAATTCATTATATACTAACGTGTCGAATGACTGCGCAATGCAAGCCGTATATGAACTTCTTTCAAAATATGGAAGAGAAATAAACATGTATGGCTTGTCAATTGGACAACTCATGACGATCATTAAAGAATGCCTGAATTGTTCAATATTTAGATGATCCGGGAAATACTATTCACAAATAAGGGGATTAGCGATGGGACAACGACTAGCACCATGCTTAGCCATCGCTTTTATGTCTAAAAATGAAGCCCCCATTTTCGGTTTTTGCCCACCACTGCTCTACTGTAGATACATAGATGATTGTTTTGTTATCTGCTCCACACAAGGAGTGATGGACAAATGTTTCGAGATCTTAAATGGACATTCAGAGCACATAAA
>KN716462.1:25155-78179 GCA_000816705.1 Dictyocaulus viviparus | reverse complement strand
GAAAACGGGGCACCATGGGCCCAAATGGGAAAAGTGGTGATTGCATAAAGTCAGGTATGATATACCTGATCTGATGCAAAACTTGCGGTGGGATATGCATGACCTCCTAGCCTCATACATAAAACTGATGGTCTAATTAAATACCAGACATTACTCTCCATGCTGTCTCTATAAACGGTTGCCTCCACAACTAACAGAGGAAAGCCATTTTAAAGGTGAGTATTTGGGATGATGTGGGTTTGACTAGGTGTTAAAACTTTAGATTAGGTTTTTCTCCTGCAAGATCAGCGATAGTGTTTGACTGAATAGATCACACAATTGACATAGACATTTTTAGGCTCTGATGAAGGCGATTCTGCCGAAACGTTAGCCTGTTTCTGTGTTGTAATGTCTTTTCAATAAAACACTGTTTACCAACCTCGAGTATTGCTAAACAAAGTTACAATCAAGATATTCAATTTACAAATGCCGAGGTTAAAGGATAGCCGATCCTGGAAGCTAATTACATAGCTTTTATTTCAGCTCTGCTCTCTTCTATTTGATATTGGACAGGATTAAAAACTTGAAAAAGGGTGTTCCTTTTGACAGGAATCTATAGCCCATGTCATCGCCTAGACATACTTCCCAAGGTTTTTGTCATTAACGAGATTTAGAGCTTTAAGGTGATTTTCTTATAGAAAGCTTTACATGAGAATCGTTATATGAAAATATTGAAAATCGTGAAGGAAAATAGTGAAAAGTCCGTCATTATTTGGAAAAAAGTTCTGATAGATAAATATAACAATGAAAAAATTTTAACAGCATTTTGTTACATCGGAATAATCTTAAGAGAAACGACCATACTTTTGACGCTTATTAATACATTGGTTCGGATCAATGTGGCACCTCAACTACGCTACGCAGCATAAGAAAAGTAGTATAACCTCATAAAAGTTGATGAAATAGATGATGGATAGCTGAAATTTCGAGCTAGTAAGTGAGCTTTTTCTTAACTGGTAGCAACTTGTCAAGGCAATTGTCAGTTATCTTTTTTTTTGATATACTGTTACGTTTCCAGGTGAAATTTAATGCGTTACCAAGTATTGAATTTCTTGCTAGGAAAGCACTATTCTAATGTTTCTCGTACATGCTTCCATGTATAAAAATGTTTTGTACAAGAAACATGTACAAAAAACAAAATAGTGTTTTACGTTTTTTTAAAGTATAAAACAGTTTTAATTGCGAGTGGTTGACATGTTCGTCGTAGCTCGTTACGTTGGTGTCAGATACGAGATTTAGTCGCCCATCAAAGGTCTTACGTCTATTTGCCACAGGACGCAGAGCTTAGGGCGCTAGAAATGCTTTGAAGCTTTATAATAAACAGTCAGTTACCAAACTCTACGTGTCAGCCGGATTATGCCTACTAGACCACATCTAGACGAAAAAGCTTTTGGAGGTATGCATGTAATGAATACATCTTTGGAAATGATTTAATTTGACTATATGCAACACATATAGGAGGAGCAGTGGCGCAGTGGTGGTACCACAATGACATGCTGGCCCGAATCAGTTCGCGGTCGCCCAACAGGCCTACTACTCCCACTATTCTTCCGGGGTCGGTGAATCGGTACCAGAAAAATCTGACTAGGATAACTAGCTCTGCTTTGGTGAAGGATGGTCAATTGGAATCATTGTATAGACCAGACTTACACCACGATATCACGTTTAACACGAATGCGTAGTGACATCACTCTTGAAGTATAGATAACTACAGTTCAATACTAAATCCTGCGAAGTCAGATCTCCTGTACCTTTTCCAACGATAATACGCAGTTGAATGATCTAAATAATGCCAACAACTTCATCATGGCATTCTATTACTTTTGCGATAGATGATGTCATCGAAATCGTCGCGCACCTCCAATGGACTAATCAACTCTAAGACCACATGCTCTACTATTAGCAACATAGTGCGTTTACTAGAGTTTCTTCCTCCATACAAGATCATCACTGTTCTTGCATTATAGAGGCAACATTTATATCTTACCGTAAAGTTCCCTCGACTTAGATCATTGGATTTCTGAGATATTTATTTTATTTCTGGTCAATCCCTGTAGTATTCCCTATGCATTCGTGTTCATATAGTGAATGAATGAGGTTCTGCTCTATACAATGACTTCAGTATGCCACTATTCAGCGTATCATCACTGATAATCTTTAAAAGACTTGCCTGGTACCAATTTACCTACCCAAGAAAGAAGAAACTTGTTGAAACGGATTGCTGTTGAGAACCTGTTAACAACAATGGATGCCTGTACGACATAGAGAGTCCTTCATTCCGCATTCTGACAATGAAAGTGCGAAATGATTTGTTCTTTAAAGGTTAATTGGAAGTTTATTACTGTATTCATCATTAACTAAAAATCGCGTACGGCCAATGTTCGTTAGCTGTAATTAGGTGTCCTATACTTCCCTATTAATATGGAGCAGATTGAAATGCTTGCATTGCTCTTTCGTTGTTTGTTGCTGATGTTTTTGTACTATTTCTGAATCTAAAGTAGGCGAATAACCCTCTGCTCTGTTTCTTGAACACTTTATGTTTTCACATTCTTCTAGCTTATAAGATATGCACACAGTGGTCGGCTATTTGATTTTTATTGCTTTGTACTGTGTGTTGTACATTAATGAAATCATTTTTAACAAAAAAACAACACAATATTGTTCTGTAAAATGTATCAACGCTATCTATAGTTTCATTGAATAGTCTCTGAGCATTATTTTTTGAATCAAATCAAAGATTAACCTTTTCACTTGCTTATATAAACTTTGATTGCAGTGAAGTAAGCTCTAGATCTACTATATCTTTCACGGAAAAGGCAAATTTTAAAAACATGTGCATTAAAATTTTGATCCAATCCTGTTCTATTATTTTGTGTCTGTACTTTTTTCTCAACGAAGCTTTCCCTGTTCATTTATTCGCGTGAAGACATTCCATCTTCATTGCAGCATAAATACGTGTTTGACCTCGGGCATTTCTTCATCAGGTGTGACGCAATAAGAAAAGATATTTTTTCCATAAGGCTGGTTTTAACATTCATATGCACTGTTTTTTTGGAAGATGATCTTTCTGTGAAATATTTAGTCATATTGTCTTGTTATACCTTCACATCTTTGCTGCCTAACAAAATAATTAGCCTTTCCAATATAGGTATGTATTAGATGTTGGTGAAAATCGTATTTAGTATGCCTTCCATTTGATCTGAGAAACGTTTCTGGACATATTTTTAAGATTTTCATTATTTATTTAAAGTCATAATAGATGTTGCCTTTATTACTAACGACTCATTAGTTAGTTAATAAATGTGGTGTTTAACATTCATAATAAGGGTACTATCGAAATACATCTAATCTTACGGTTTTTGTGTGGCTAATGAAGGCATAAACAAGGAGGTCAGTCAGAGGTTTGATTTATTCCTACTTTTTTCTCCAAAGTGCTCACACGCAAACCCGCATCTGAGGATCATCAAAGAAAAGAAGAAAATATCCGACGGACTTAAAATGATAGAAATATAATTTATAGAAATATGAAACCATTATTACATATCGCAGTAATAGATATATCACTATAATTAAATCTGTCTTATTATTACTTGTGTTATAACATATCAGGTTTAGTTACTAAGTAAAAACAATAGCTTTACAATTTTTTAAGAAATAAAATCTCTTTACAACTACCGTTCGTTGTTTGTTTAATAAATAAGGTGCTGTCGTTTATCGTAGAATATTTATCATTGTTTTGCTTGTTTTTCATACAAAAAATTTTGTTAGAAATGAAGTATGCTCATTCACTTAATTTTTAATATGCATTTAGCATTTCTTTTTTGTTATATCCTTTTTTTTTATGCGAACAAATATAAATTTTTGATTTTCTGTAACCTAAAATGATCTAACAAAATTCCTTTTTTCATAACCTAAAACTATTTCCTACCACATATAAATTTACCCTAGGCACGTGCCTACACTAAAGTCACGTAACTATCGATTGTTTTAATCTATGCATTTATTCATGAGGAGAATTCTCACCCTCTCCGATCCGGATTTCCTTCTTCCTCATCAATGATTTTTCATTCCAACAGGCTTGATTTGAAAGCGGACATCACGAAATTCTCCTATTCTATGACTTTTTTGGATGTGTTTCCTATGCGTTTTCTTTAAATGTATTCCAATTAATTTGGGAACTGATTCGTGTTACAAAATGACTCTTTCCCATCTATTTTACTTCAGCGAAATTCTTTTTTGCAAAAAAGACATAAAGATTGATTGTTACAAACGACCGCTATTATCGTCCTATTATCTATTATCGAACCACGCAATATATGATAAGTAACCAGCTTTCACTCCCCTGTCATAAGTGCGAAACGTGATTCCACTCTTATAACTCTTATATGGAAGTGAAGGTTTTTAGGTTCTCCGATAAGCTGTAACCATATTAAAATACAATTTTAGAAAAAAAAGACTATAACATTATTGTGATGAGCCGTATCCTTCGCCTATCAATACTTAACGCTCAGTGCTTTATTTTCTTTTTAAATACTGCACTTACTGTTTTCCTTAATCCTTAATTGGATTTTTAATGCTTAGCTTAACATATATAGGACGAATAAGTTCCTCATGCTCCTGGAATCCATGTCAATTATGCTTCGCACCGGCTACTGAGGTGTGTATTTTTCAGTGAATATGATTTTGTAGTTCATTTTAGCTCCGGCAAAAAAATTCAGAATTTTTCTTTACTGTTTTTGAAATCGGTAAGCATTCTTAGATTTGGACTGTTGAAGTAAAATATTTATGAAGTTTAGCTCGTTCATTCTTCTATACACATTTTTCACTCATGTTTTTCAAAGCCTCTGTCAATTTTATCAAATCTGCACTATGAATAATTTTCTTCATCTCTTTCAAAGTTAGTTTAGTTGAGTTAGTCGTAAAACTCAGAACTTCAGACGGATCTTACATTTAGATGGGATACTCACTTAAATCGAATATTAAAATCTCGCATTGAACACTGCTGATTTTTCGTAGCAGTCAATGAACGTTTTCGACAAACTTGAACTGGTAAATATTTCATCCTAAACCCCTTTTAAAGATTTCGTTCCAGACAAGTCAATGATGCATTCTTCTTTTTATATCACTCATGGAGTAGTGTAGTTCGTAACGCGATAGATCGGAAATCTGCAGCATTCGGATTCGAATTCAAACTGATGTTCTGAGTTTTGTGGCTAAATCAGAAGCAAGGAGTATCACTAGCAAACCATTATGCCGTAGTTTATAGAAAATGAAACATTTACTTTGGTAAGAAACAAATTTCACGAAAAAAAATTGGCGGAAATGCATGTTATAAATTTATAGAAAACAATCTTTAGAAAAGCTAAAAGCTCTAATTTTATAAGATGATGTGTATTCGATTTCATTGTTAAGGGCTTACATATCTTAATAAATTATGGATTTCGTCGCTATAAACTAATGACTTTACGAATAAACAAATTTATGTATATATAAAAGTATGAACAATTTTATTATCATGCAAAATAATATGGTTCAATAATTGTTTCGTACTCAATCGTATAGAAGTTATAGATGACTCGAATATATGAGTGTTATCGTATTGCCCAAATAACCTTGATTTCTGATTGAACTCCTTCATAATCAGAAAGTGAATTCATTTTATTGGTGATGAATTGGTCATGTTGATGTCACCTTGTCGACTATTAGTTTCTTTCGTTGAATCAATAAAATATATAAGGATAAGAGAATAAAGTATTTATTCATTGAGTGGGATGAATTCGAATGAATCGCTAGATATCACGAAAAGTTAACGAACATCATGTTTGTCCACCGACTCTTATAAAAATAATGAATATTTCACTTTTTCTTCTCTTTCGATTTTTCAACTTTCTATAATTATCGACTATCACAAATCGCTTAACTTAAATAGACATTGGGAATTCTATCCGGTTGTAGGTAATTATGATTATGATGTTTAAAAAACTAATTACTCACTACGAAGTGAATTACAAAGTATGGGTGAGGACGACAGAATAAGTATAATTTAGTCCCACTCAATAAATAATTACTTTATTTCTCCTATCCTTATATATTTTATTAATTATATGTTAAGCTTAGTTTTGTTCTACTTATTATTGTTAGTTATTAAATTGAATCCGTTGGCTCGAGAAGTGGTACACAAAATGAACACGCACTGTGCAATTATAAATTGCACTGATATTATATAGTGCTCTACTTTTCTTTCAGAAAAATGAAGATGCTGGAATGAATGCCAATATCAAATTCTAATCTTTCTCTTCCTTGTTTTATACTTATTGCATTAAACTTGCTTAAAAATAACTCAGTTGACTTCTTCTCTATTTCTTCATATCTTACTTTTCATAATTACTCGTTAAAACAAACTATGGCATACAGTGATGGCACTTCACTAAATAAACTACACAAAACAATTAGTTCTTTGTATTATGAAGTAAAGCTAGCCTCAATTGTCGCTATGATGCCGTCCACATGTTTTTACTTCTAATTGAAATCTTAACATAGTGGATTAATATCGATTATTATCAGGTAAACATGCTATGAAGGAGTCATATTTACACTTGCGTTTGTTTTTTGCTAAAAACGTTTTTCTTAAGTTCTTGAATGTCTTTGTTTTTCCTTTTCTAGTTTCTACATATTTTTTTCATTTCACATGATTTTACGCTTTCATCTATTATGTTATTTTGAATTTGTTGTTAACCAATATTGTTTTGAAAAGTTTCTTTATTGATTCATGGCAGTTGTCCTAGATTGACTCGAAATCAAAACTTTTGACATATCACGTAGAGTATGCCGATATCATTATATAACCTACTATTATTCAATATTCACCTTACCACTCATCATTTTTTCGCTTTCTTACTGATTTGCTTAAAAATTTCTTATTCTTTTCGTACTTTTATTGCTTACTTGAATCTACTTATAGTTGAATGAAAATAAATGAATAAAAAATGGCAAAGTATAATAAAAAGCGTATCAGATCATCCAGTTTTTCTCGGTTGATCTTTTTTATTTTTTTTCCTCGACATTTTCTTATGAGTGGGAACACGATCGGGCAGTTTCCTCTTTCTTAATAAACTAGATTAATGTGATATGCAGAGTATTTGTATCTTTGCGTATATAAACAAATAAAGTACTTACTAAATTTGAGAAAAATTTTCTTTTTGTCGGCGAATTTTTCACTTTAGGGATAACGAGAAAGTAGACCTTGTGGATTTATTTGCATTGTTACGAAAGTTACTGTAGTTGCAAGCATTTACCCGTCATAGCATCCATCCAGTTTGTTTTTAGTAAGTGATGGCTCATGAAGCGTTTTGCAATGATTACTTGTTTGATTTCTCCTCGCTGCTGCTAATCAATATCACATGAATTCAATCAATATCTTATCTCGTTACGAACGGCCAATGCGATGGAAACATTGAACATACGTTGTTGTCAAAGTAATCATTGTAATGAAATACATGATATTTTTTCATAAATGTATTTTTTGACCGTGATTTTCTTTAGCTATACTCGAGGTTAGTGAAGGAAGACACAATATAAAAACAAACACGGGCTATTGTTTCGGTGGAATCGTCTTCTTCACAGCCTAAATCACAGTCTATGTCAAATATTCGATCCATACAATCACACACTGTCGCTATCCTTGGAAAAAAAAATCACCAACCCAAATTTGGGACAACTTACTACTTACAATCTATTTGATCAGACAAATCATTTATTTGCACGCTCTTTATATTTTTTTATAGAATGGGAAGTATCACATCGGAGGAAGATTCATGTTAATTTCTTGAAAGTGCTACGTCTCTATAATATTTAGATTATGTAGGAGACGAAATGCAATTGATGATAAAATGAATCCAGAGGCACTGTAAACAAAAAAACCGCAATGCATGGGTATTTCACGAATTGAAACAGCTGATGAGAAAAAACGTATATATGTATGTCAGTGGTTTGACCCACTAAACTCTTAGGACATGTAAATTAGATGATGGTTATCAGTAGGTCATATTTTAAATTAGCCAGGTTTTTGGTTGTGTAGTCGTTGCTAGTTTCCATTATTCGATAACAACATAGCGATGACAAGAATCCACGCCTAATAGAATACATTTCATCATCATTGACGTTAGCAGGACTAAAAATTTTCTAATGTCATCTATCTGCCTTCCTGAAACTACGAAAATTTATCGTAACTCCCTTAACTTATTCTTTTTGCTGCTTAGTTTTGATCCACTCAGTAAAATTCGATGTGAACTATGTTTTTTTTCTAATTCCCTGAACTGCTTGGATTAATTCCGTTATGAGAGTAGTCTGAGCAACAACGAATTGAGGAAGAATGAAGTAACTATTACATTTATAAATTAAGCATGTAGCTCTTTCAAACTACTTCATTTATATTTAGTAGTCTTTTTTTTAATTTTTCGAAGAATAAGTATTTCACACCATAAAAATTGCGTAAGGAAATTTTTTTTCCTTAATTTACTCAACAAAGGGTTTTTCTTTTCTTTATGGAAATAAATGGACTTTGTTTACTTTTTTTTGCTTTAACAAACATAAAAAACCTAATGGATTTTTTAAAATTGTTTCTTAAACTAGTTTATTCTGAACCTGGTATTTTGAAGTTTTAATCGTAAATTGACATCTTTGGCGATCAGAGTGGTTATTATAGATTTTGACTCATTTTATGCCTCTTTGCATAAATACTGAGTGTGCTGCTTCTCATTTCTGTCATCATTACTTTCTCGTTTCCAATGGTTTTTGTTTTTTTTTCCTAATCTCTGAAGAGTAAATGGGATTAACCTTAGACGTTTTTTTCGGAAATAATTTACGGACATAAAGTAGTCTCTTCATGTATTGATCAAGGGGCAAATTCACCTCCTGAAGTGTTTTCTATCGATTTTAGCTTTACGCGGAATCCTACAGTCAGTGATTATAAAAAATTTTTTTTCCGATCGATAGTAGCTTTAACTGCATATGATACAATTTCATTGCATGCTATTGATGCAGGGTCCCATCTCATCAATTGTTCATTGTGAGAAGGTTAGTGCGGGTCAGGTTATTTTAAAATGGTGGCATAGATGAAACAAGCGAGATGTACTTTAGATGTTTGTTTCTTTTTTTTTTCAATTAAAGGACGATAAACAGACGAACTGGCGACATAGGAGTGATGATGCATTAATTTTGTTAATTGATTCACTATATATACACTAAACTTGTTGTTTATTCACATGTTTTTCTTCCATTACTTCTTTTTCCTACGTACAACTAGATTACGAATTTTTCGGCGTTTGCATGGAAACGCTTAAATGGCTCTCCATTAGGAGATCAGAACTCTTGTTGTAACGCAGAGCTACATGATATTTCACTAAACATTGCATCAGATTATCCTTGTTATACTTCTTATAGGGGGCGCAGTGGCTCAGTGGTGGAGGTGCGCAAATACACACCGACCCAAATCAGTTTACGGTCACACCTGGGCCTACCAACCCAACGATCTCTCCGAGGTCGGTAAATTAGTACCCGAGAAATCTGGGATTAGATTAAGTGAGTGGTCAACTAAAGACTGCATAGATCAGGCACGCATTCAATAATCTCCACGATGCCACGTCGAACACGAATGCGGTGGCACATCTTCCCACAAAAGACTGATCAACCCCAAAGGTTATCTTACCTTATCTTACCCTTCTAATGATCATTTGCTTATGTTGGCAACAGCTGTGTAAATGTTCTTCTGGAATATAGCATGTTAAAGAACTAATCGTCTTCCAAACAATACAGCAATACCATATTCATTGCATGATCGATAATCGGGGTGTGTACCACAATCACTAAATTGTTTTCTTCTGCTTTTTTATTACCATGCTACATTAATGTTTGGTTTTTGAAGGTTTTTCGCTACAAATCTCAACAATTCAAGCTCTATATTACTTTATCATTCTTATCAAAAGCACTCTTTTAGTCGAACGGTCGATGTTTTCATTGGTCTGAAGCAGCACAAGATGCTCATACAATTTTTACTTGGTCAGTTTTTCTTAATCGTTTTTATTAATTTGGTATAGTAATGCTCATACAGCGGCATCAAGTTTGTTATGGAAAGAAAGCATATGAGAAAGCATCTGATACAAGAACAGTTTTTTGATGGATGAAACAACTACTATGATAAACCATTAGCTGTGATTTAAAAAATTCAAACTCTATAAATTATGATAGCATAATAGCTCTGTCATTAGCTTACCCTAATGAGTTGGTCGAAAAATTCGAAGTCATAAAGATCTTTAATTCTTTGATCTTTGAGGTGTGAGTTCGAGTTCCGCTATTGTTCCGAATTTTTAAATTCATCAAAAAACGAATATCATTGATAATGTTGGAATTCACGAGAAACACATTGAAGAGTATGAGTTTATTTTAAAACGAGTTTGTTATCAAATCCAGAATAGAGTATTCTGGAAAATAGATACTGAAAAAGTTTGTGGACAACGGGAAAGGTAAGATCTTGCTCATTTTAGATTTATTTTAGTTATAAATTACTAGTTTTCATTGATCGGACGGGGCAGACCCAGTGATTTTTCATATTTGCGCCTTTGTATTATAATTCACCAACATGCTAACTATTCAACTCTAAATATGCTCTGCAATTTTCGCATTCATTTTTAACCATCTTTTTGCTGTGTGCAAGCTGAGTAAGCCACTTTTTTTCGGTCATATTTCGCGCAGCTGTTTCATAGTCTGCTTTGTCCATGTCGTCATCAACGAGTCCTATCCAGTCACATCAAGGTATCATAAGTAATTTATACCTATTATATGAGTCTTACGGCTTTAGGCATGAACACATACAGCTGTAGTTTTTCTAAATAGATGGGCGTTATGACGCTTGCATTATTTGACTATAATTTTACAACTATTTTCTGATATCTGGCACACAAAAAATGATTTGCATATCTGCGTTTCACTTTGAATGCATGCCGAATTAGAAATACCTGTTAAAAAGATATAATATGGATAAAATCGGGATGAAATACAATTTTTACTTTCTTAACTTCCGACAACCATCTTTTATGAAATCACCACTCTACCTCCCCCCTCCCCAAAATTATTTTGATACAAATATACAATATACAAAAAAAGTATAGTTTTCTGTATTCTTGTATTGAATGGTTGACTTTTCAACCTAGAATTGAGGACAAGCATTTGGTTTAAGTCATTTGCACAATCTTCAAAGGAAAAGTTCTATTTTTTTTACCTAGCATATTTATTTTGAAACGGCCAATACTTTTTATTTTACATTGTGAAGGTTTGGAAAAGCAAAAATCTTTATTAATGACGTTTGCTGCTGTGTTGGATTTGTGGTGAAGTTCGATATTTTTGTGTTTCAAGCAGTCTTTTTATCAGATAGAAAAACGAAAATTTTTCGGCTTCATATTATGTTGCACGAAACATGATTTTGATATAGACAGGTATTTTCTAATTTCATGTAATTCATTCCGTTGACCTTTAGAGGCGGCCCTGTCGGAAAACACTGTCATTGATGGCTTATGTATGGAACAAAATGCATTTTGCTTGACGTGTCTTCAGCATGCTCGTCGGAACCTGTTCGAGTAATACCTTAACTGTGTCAGATTTTGTCATCTTTGACTTGTTCTTCAACCGAGTCAACAATGGCAAGAAACGGCTTGAGCATTACTGGAGATAAGCTTACTGCTTACTGTGCTTCAAGAGATCTGAGTGATGTCGTCGTAGTCATTGTATTCCTAGGTAATCACCATACCACCTGCTAAACTATGTAAGGTTTGATCCTGCTTTCGCAACTGATAATGTTGCTTTGAGTCTAAAAGATTTTTCTGCAGTGAGTTCAACTTTCGTTATACAAGCCTGATATACCCTTTATCTGGAAGAAGTCAATAAGTTTTTTGAGAGAAATATTCTTATGAACAATTTTTTTATTGATAGAGTTGCGGAATAGAACTTTTCTAGATTTTTTTGCACCATTTGATGTTTATGTAACATCATTCTGATGTTTTGTTTACGGCTAAGTTTACTGAGACATAAAAAAATGGATGGGCTTCTGTTGGCTCGGGTTCGGTAGCCGTATGGTTTATCCCAAAGTTGGGTGATGTATCTCAAACTGGATAACAAACCTTTATTATAAAATAGAAAAAAAATAGAAAATATCGTATCGATGGCGACAAAGAGAGGTATAGTCGGTGGAATAGCAGAAGTGTGATAAATACAACAGTAGAGTTTCGCACAATAACTCCAACAGTAAGTAGGAAAAGCAGAAGAATTGGTAGGGAAAGAATAAGCAGAAGAAAAGTAATTCCGAATGAAGTGCGAAAGCCCTTTTTTACCTGTATCCTATCAAAATGTTATGAATGATATGTATGGTCATCATTATATTGAGAAATGGTTTATTATTGGTGAATGTATGGGAAATAGCAAGAATTGCTACAAGGCTTATGTTTGATCAATTTCTCCTGCTAATTTGGTTTTTGATGCAGCGGAAGATGTGCCGTCATTATATGCGAACCCGGATCACGTTCACGACCTACACTCACGGGCAGTTATACCAGCCATTCCACAGGGCTCAATGAATTGGTACTAGAGTAATCTGGGTGAGATAAATAGCACGGGCATGGTAAAGAGTGGTCAACCCTAGTAACATTACAGAACAAGCTTGCAGTCAATGACCTTTGTGATGTCATATTGGACATGAATGCGCGTGTGCATCCCGCAATAGGGATTGACTAAGGACAAAGCTTATTTTATCTTACCTTAGTTTGAATTATTTTTTCATCAAATTTCATGGTGTCTTTCACCATAATAATCATTCTTTAAAAATATTTATGTGAATCAATTCATAAGTATTGATTACAGCCTTCATGTTGGTAGTACTTGATTACTTAGATGGCCTGTAGTCATGCGTAGTGCGGGTCTCACCAATTTTTTCATTCGTGTTTTTCTCGCACGATTGTCATCTAAGACGGTGGTCTTTTGTGCACATGGCGACACTGGTCCGGCTAATCCCGTAGTCTTGAAATTGTTGACAGCTGCATATACAGTTTTCTGATTTTGCCTCTTCAAATCCTTTTACTTTACGTTCAGGAAGTCATTTGTATTATCTTGGGTACCATTATACAGTTTATTTGTCCAACTCGTTATCACTTTTTATTATATAACCAGGCCATCATCTATGTTTCGACTCCAAAGAGTATTCCTTCAGGTTTCGTAGGCCACATAGTATTCAAAGGTCAGCACTACGGCGACCAGCTTCTTGTTGTGTTTTCTGGTTATATTTTATCATGAGGAACAAGATGATCCATGGCAACTTGTAATTTCAAAAGCTTTTATTTCTACAATAGGCGTGGGACTTTCTTAATGGGAAGTATCATAACGAAATATACCACATCATAGTAAATAAGAGCTTTTGTCCAACGATGTTGCAGTTGTCCTTAAGCTTTATACGAAATCCGATCATCGCGTCCTTCACGCAAGATTTTCCTACACGCCCAAAAAAGAAAAAGCTGCATTCTTAAAAGACAAAAATCACAAGAAAACCAATTGAGATTCACGCAACGCTTTAGAGAATTCTTGGAAACACCATCATTTACAACATCGACGAAAAATATGACCGGTACCTGCACGATTGCAGAATAAATGACGAGACTTCAAAAATTGCAAAGAGGGACTTGTCTTAAGAAACTCTTGAGCTAATACGTCAACGTGAAGCAGCTAAAACCGTGAGCACTACTGGCTAACGGCCGAACTTGCGAAATGCTGCAGAGAAGCGATATCTCAGAGAGAGAAGAGCAGAAATATTAAATGAAGCAGCTGAGGCTGGCAAAAGCAAGCCCGTCGAGAAAGAAATTTCCACAAATCACGAGACATAGATGCTCACAAGGCTTTACAAATCACAAGACCTAGATGACTGCTCTTTGGCGCCAGGTTGGAACACTTACCTCTTCCACAAAAACAACGGAAAAATCATTTAAGATTACTATTGGGATCTGTTGGATAGCCACATTCGTTTACCAACGCGTAAATAGAGCGTTGGCGAGATCGGATGGCCTTGTAGAACTCCTTTTGCAGTGAGAATGGTAAGAGTTTGCCCAAAAATCTGTATTTTCTTTGCGCAGTTTTCATAATAGTCGTTAGGAATTTTAATTCTCTACACACCTCTATAACCTTGATGCTGTTTTGTAATCATTTGATTTCATAATTTTTTCCACCATAATAATCAATCTTTATAAGTGTTTATGCGACGTAATTTGTAACTAATGATTATGATCTTTATATATTTATAGTATTAGAAAGATAAGCATTGGAATAGTCTATCTCCCTGTGGAGATGCGTCATTCATTTTTTTTGTCTGTATATTACAGTGAGAGCGTTGAGAGTTGTTTATACAACGACTTAAGTCGACCAGTTTGCCACTGAGTGCTGTGTATCCTCGCAGGTTATTCTGGCACCAATTCACCGAACCCTTAGGGATGGAAGGCTTGATTATTCAGGGATCCGTACTTGAACTCGGGTGTACGGTATCAATTCTGCGTGTCACTGTGGCCCCTCCCGCCACTTCGGCACTTGGTCATATGTATTATTAAAGATAAGGTATAATAAAGTTCGGCGTTTATAAATTGCTTGTCGCAGGATGCGCCTAAGCATTCGTGTTCAATATTATACTGTGGAGGTGGTTGAATGCGAGCTTGCTTTATACAGTGACTGACATAAACTGCCCATTCTTCACCAAGTTATCTTACCCTGATTTCTCTCGTACCAATTTACCGACCTCGGACTTATGACGGGCTTGATGGGCTTAGGAGGCGACCGCGATTCGATTCGGATGTGCGTGTCTCTGTGGCACCCCACTGTGGTCCAACCATTTATAATATTAGTTATAGTAATATGTCTAATGAATGTTAGATAGTTACTAAAATGTCAATAGTTAAATTTTTATAGTTATCAGTTTTATCAGTGTTGGGAAGCAAATTTAGGCATTTTCGTGACAAGCGTCGTCAGGATTTCAGCTCATGCAGTGGCACTCGGTAATTTAGCGGTTGTGATACGTGGGGAAGGAATACTCTCCACCAAGGAGCATCCTATCAAAGCACAAACTTCGGACTTATGGTTGGTCATGGACGTAATTTGTTATAATCAATTAGTTTCGTATAGAAGTTTTTTGAGTTTTCTATGCTCCAGTCTTCGAGTTAAAACATACATATTCAAGTATAGGTGTAAGTCTGATTTAACTTCAGACGACATAGAATTGTATGGTATTCTCATTCTATTTTTTATTTTCTTGTACAACTGAAACAGAAAAGGAAAATAGTTTTTAGTGGATATCCTTTATTACTGTTATAAGAGCTACTCATTTGTACGAATTCTTTTAAAAGCTTCATTGTCACCAGTTTTCGCCGTTCAAAGTGAAAATACATTGAAAAATATCAATTTTTAATGTGCTCAAATGTGATTCTGGTAACGTCGGGGCGCCATGTCAACATTCCTTTTCCCGTTTTTTTTTACTAGAATTTTGTGGACAATCAATTTTTTGAAATGAGTTCTTAGTTTTTTGGTACGGAATAATGTACAAAGTTGAGATCTTATTACACAGAAAATCCACGTACGAAGATAATCTTAACTGTATAGGTGTCAGGCAAGAAAAAATGGAGAAATCGAACAAATAATGTGGGCACAGTTCATTCGAACGAGAGACAGAAAAGTTTTCAAGGTTGTTTTTTACCTCATTTCGAATGCTGATACCTACTTGCTTGTATTTTATTGTGATAAATGATGAGTGGAACTTAGCAAAGTGGTGGAGGTGCCACAGTAATACACATGCGAGAATCAGAGTACGCAGGTCCGTGGCTGCCCTAAGACTTGCCGATCCTGAAATCTCCTCTAGGTCGCCAACTTAATAACAAAAAAATATAGGCGAAATAAGCAGCTCAGACTTATTAAAGAGCGGCTAAGTCAGATCACCGTGTAGATCCATCACCTGTATGATATCACGTTGAACACGAGTATGTATGCGCATCCCACAGAGTTTGATCAACGTCAGAATTTATCTGATGTTCATGATAGAAGAATCAATAAAACTAATTGTTCGTGGAAGCTTCTTGGCTGTTTTGAGGTGTGTTCTAAAGACGTTACTAGATTAATTCAGAATGTGTATAGTGTATATGCTAAACATGAATTAAGTATTTAACAAGACCGAAGAGACGAAGTTTATTAATAGATCGTCCTAACCGTATTTTGAAAAGAAGGAAGGGGAAGCTGTGCGAGTTTTAGATAATTTTCTTCTCTTCAGTAACGCATGGTTGACATTTATCTGGTTTTGTGATTTTGTTTTCAATAAACAAATAAGAAGTATTTACTAGGCTCATGTGGATGCTAGCAATCGACGAGCTCATTTGATATTTGGTGAAGCAACAGTTGATCAAGCAGGAAAATATCGTTGTGAAATCAGAACTAACGATGGCGAACTTGTTTTTGGCAATTTGTTTGCTTATTGTAAGCCTTATTTTTTAAATTCTGTTAACAAACAAATTCTAACATTCCATAAATTGAAGAAGTAATATTATGAATGAAAGTGGAAATAAGTGATACCTATGATTTTTCACTTATTCTTCTTTAATGATATATAGAACGAGAACAATGTTATCGAAAACCGATAAAATATAGCAATGATTCGAAATAGCATTTGTTTATGATTTCAAGTTTCATTGCTTCTATGTATCACATCATATTTCATTTCACAAATATTCATTTAGGATAGCTTAGTAGAGATCAATAAGAGCATTGATTATTCTCATTTCTTGGACGGAATAAATAAAACGAAATATTTCCATAAGTTGGTAAAATAATTTTCGACACGTAATCAGCACATGTTTATTTTGCGCATGTTCGGCTCTCATTTTTTATCGCTTAATATAAGTATACGTACTGACGTTATAAATTAGGAGAAACAAAGTTGATATACGTCAGGATTCTATACGAAGTGCAAAATGCTACCGCATTTTATATGTATTTCAACCAAGAAGAAATGCCAAAAAATTGATTGGGAGTATTTGGTGAAAATCTGGAACAGGGGATTTCATCATTTCTGGTGGGTTGTGTTTTAGGCGACCATCTTCAGTCGCCGACGATGTTATTCAGACCATGCTGGAGTAAAATCCTTTGCTGGTACAGTGGAAGATCGTAGAAAGGTTTAGTTCCGTTTAGTAAACCAGTTTGGATCATACATGAAAACTGGATTGGTGGGGAAATATTTAACATAGGTGCCACATGAATTAGGTCAGAAGAATTTGGATGATCGAGTTGTCATATGCGCATCTCTGCGTGCTCGAAACGAAATCGAGCCTTTTTTGAACCGGATTACCGGGGATGAAAAGTGGAATACCTAAGAAGTTGCAAGAAAAAGCATGTTGTAAATGTAGCCCTTCCACCTCCGAACCAAATTTGACTTCGAATAAGAGAATGTTGCGTATATAGAGGAACATTCGAGTTAAAATGCATTATGAGGTTTCAAAACCGAACTAAACGTTCCATTCTGATAAGTTTGTCAGAATCTGGGTCATTTAAAGACAGTAGTACCAAGAAAAGAGACCAGCAAAGTTCCATATGAAGGATGCACTACACTATTATGATAGTGCCAGACCACATGCTGCTTTCGAGGCGCTTCAAAATTTGCGGAACTAGGCTGGAACATTCAGTCGCACTCATCTTGTTCTCCAGACCTTGCACACTCCGAATATCATGTTTTGTCCATGTAAAACATTTTGAAGGGCAAAAAAATTGAAAAGTCAAGAATATATCAAACATGCACTGGCTCCATTTTTCGCATCGAACGTTTTTTTTTCACATTTTCGCAACGTTTCGCAACACATTTTTCAGGAATGGGTTATGCAAAATGGTATCACGCTGGCAATAAGTCATAGTAATCGCCATCATATTATTATTAATCGAGATCATGGTGGTGAAAAAATTCACATTTGTTCTATTCCAAGAAGAACTTTTCGGCTTCTAATACGTTTTTTAGCAGGAAATTTTGATAAATTACAATGCTTCTCATTACTAGAGAAACTAGCATTTACTGTTAAGAAAGGAACTAGAAATCACTAGTCAGTAGATTTGGAAGGCTTAGTTGAACTTTCCGTCAGAAAAAATGTAGTCTTGTTTTCTCTATAGACAAAAGTCATTTTTTTACCTCTAAATTTGACAAATCTCTAACGATTTAAATGTCATAATTCCTTCACAGTGTTGTTCTTTTTGAGCGATTACCAACTGATTTTTATATTGAAAATGCATGCCGAATTTTCGAACCGAAATACTACGGCACTTCATTGCTGATATCACTTGGTATATTAACAATATACAATAATTTGAATGTACAGCAAACATTCTACAACTCTAAAAACCTTCTAATAAATTTTTCAATAAAAGTTAGAGCTATCAACAACTGGAACCTTTCGACTTCTATCAACTTCTATAGCAATGGATTCTCATGTTACTTCTTATTTCGTAAGAATAGATTCATTTGACATCCAACAATCCATTCATCGCTAAGTTTTAAATGTTTGTCAAAAAATCCTCTCCATGGTATTTCGTGGTTCAATTTTTTAGAGGAATTTATGATATGTAACACTGTCCAAATAGTTATTTGTGAGCCATTAATCTCTGAAATTATGTATTTTGTGTTTATTTTTGAGTCAACATGACGTAAAGCATCAGATTACCAAAGTTCTCTTATTTGAAGTCATTTCAGTAGCCCGATTATTGTAATCTGCAAAGTTATGAGAAGTTATTTTCCAGCTCGTCCTGTGGTGAGTGTGAATTCGTCGGACTCAATGAGTGTCTCTCCTTCGGATCCCTCGTTAGTTGTTGCTGCGCCTTTGCATGTCTCCATGGAGTCCACAGCTCACATCATTTGTCCAGTAAATGGATATCCGCATCCGCTCATCGTATGGTACAAGGATGGAATACCGCTTGGTGTGAAGCTTTCGTGACTATATGTGATTTATCATGCAATTCATTATTTTGTTATCCAATTGCGAACTTTCGAAAAGTATTCTTCTTAATATTCATATTATTAAAGCAGTAAATTTATATTCCAATAAGTTGTGTAATATTCGAAAAATTCCTTTTATGTTTTAGAAACATCTACTAAAGTCAGTTTCCACAAAAATACTGTCGAAATCAACCGAATAGAAGACGAAGATGCTGGCATATACAGGTATCTTTTGATATACCACTGTTTATGCTTTGATTTTGAATCGAATACTGAAATCATTGCTTTGCTTTTTTCTTTTCCTTTTATTTAAATTTTTTTAATATGAAGTTTTTAATAAATTACTAATGTTTTACGATGTCCTCATTGCAATCATTATATATCCTCTATAATAATATGCTTTGTGGTATCGTAGTGCAGTGGTAAAAGAGGTTACAATGGCACACGAGCTTGATGCCGTGTAGACGAGTTAGAGTTCGGCCCAAAGTAACTAAGCATTTTATCCCTCAAGGGTCAGTAAATTGGTACCGCAATTGACTGGAAGAGTAAGCAGCATTGACTTCGTGACGGACTGGACTGGTTCTCTCATGTCGTTATACCCATCACTCCCATTCAAACACCACTGTAACATCAAGACAAATATGTGATGCATCTCTACAAGGCGCTAGATCACTCCAACTCTTATCCTATCCTTGTTCTTAACATGTACCTTACAGAAAGAATTATACTATTAATCTAAAAAATTTTTTTCTTTGCTTATTACTGAACTTTTCCTTACTGTTCTCTATCATCTGAAGTCATCAAATGAAAAAATTTCATTTGTCAATTTCTAACAGTTATTTGCATGTCACTTTTGTTATTTATCAAAAATCTATTTTATTTGTTTACTTTTACATCATTAATATCTCAAACTCTCAGTATCTACTGTTTTCAATACGGTTTTCATAAACTTTTCAAGCTGTATATGACTTTCTAGAAAAAGTGTATGTTTTTCTTTTTAGAATACTTTGAGACTGTTGATTTATCATTTTTACTACAAAAAATTTTGAATTTCCATCATCTTAAACCTTTGAATATTCTAAATGTGAGAAAGTTGAGTTAGCATTTCGAATAAGAGTTTCCATTTTATACTTACTGCTTTGAGTAACACTCCAAGTGAAATTCGTGTTTGCCCACCAGTTTAATAAGAATTTTCGCTTACCATGCTTTTGCATTGTTTACAATACAGATGTGTCGCATCAAACCAATTTCCCATATATGTTGATGGACCAGAGCAAGAATTTGAGGTTAAAGTTGATCGACAACTGAGAATAAGTGGTTAGTTTTCTAAATGTTGCTTATCGTTCATTATCTAGGATATATTAAATTTATGCGATATACGTTAAATAATCGCACTAAAACAAGAATAAATACACTTACAAGATTTGATAAACCGATATTAATAGTACTGCTCGAAAGTTTCTCTCAACACTTCTTCATTTTCAAGGGAATTTGTTGTTTGTTATTTGTAAAATTCATTCAAAGAAAAAGCTGACGTACTCTAGCTCTAATAAAAAAAGAATCAAAGGCGGTATTATTTTATGTGTTTTCGGACATTTTAAATTATCTAGAATTTAAATTCTATTAAGGATGGACCTACATAATCATTATATAATTAAAAGACATTCGAATTTCATTCTTACAACTGATCTGTTGAGTTCCTGATTCGTACATACATATGATACACATACGTACATTCATTGCAATTAACATATAAGCTAATTGATTTTTTAAAATGAACTTTATTATGTAAATTTGCATCGTATTTCTAACAAATGTAACAAAGCGCTCTAGAACAACGTTCTCAAGAACAAAATCTGGAGCACATTTTTCTGAAGCAGTGAGAAGAATATAGTTCTAGGGAACTACGGATGGGTTCTACCTCTTATAGTAATATTAGTTATTATCACTCTACTCTTCATCATCATCTATTCATGCCAAACGTGCAAGCGGTATAGTGCTAAACAATATCACGTCGCACAACGAGAGTTAGTTTTTTCCAGCATTTCTTTTCAGACTGAAATTTTATGAATCTTTTTTCAAACTTCCATACTATATGGTTTTTCTGATACAATACTGATTGGTCATTTTAGTGGTGGTGTGTACATTCAACACGTATATGCCATATAACATTGATCGGATATATATTATCTAAGTCTTGATCTCCACCAATATATTCATTCAAACATCACTATGAGTTCAAGATTAATGAGCGTATGGGTAGCGCATCTCTACAAGGAGTTATATTATTCTAGTGCTTATTTTTTACTATGCCGATATTGGCTCTCCAGATCGAAAGTGTTTAAAAGCTAGTTCTTATAACATAACACCAGTAAGCAATTAGTGAGGCATTGAGTGGTCACTCAGAAAAATCTTGGTAGTGCAACCGATAGCATACTAAATCGGAAATCTACGAGTTGTACGTTCGGCTATCAATTGAGAAACCGAGTCGTTTGATTGACCCGCATCATAAGTCTATCAATGACAAAGGAAGTCTATAACCTATCACACTTGATAGAAAAAATTAGATGAATAATTGTGAAAGGTTGAAAATAAGAAAATACTATTTTTCAGAAAACAACTTCGAAACGCGGAAGACCAACGATTATCGGATTACAAGGACATATGATTTGCGTCACGAAGCGCCTTAATTATTTACCCGTTTAGTCTATGCTTTAATTCACTTCTTCACGTCGTTTCTGATATTTTTAAAGCTAGTATAGGCGATTTTCTACCGCTAAGTATTATTTACAGAAGTACGCGGAAGATACTTTTCAACCAACACCTCCAATCCTCACTGCCGTGCTTTGCCTAGAATGGCTGCTCTCCTCCAACGTAACCCGGGGGTACTACTGTTCTTGTCGTGTGTACATAATCCAGATGAATTTGCGAATTATATTATTTACAATGCATTCAGTCATGGTTGATAGTGCTTTGTCGGTGATAATTCTCCGCTTCCATAACTATTGCAGCATAGTAGGCGTGGAATAATTTCAACTCAAAGTAAAAGTATTATAAGTTGCCATATTTGTATGGTTCCAAAAAGTCCCACATTTATGAATACTTCCGCTCATGCTCAAAACTCGCTTTTTTCACAAATCTAGAAAAAAGCAAAAAACAATGGCTGAACGGTGATTGAGAATATACGTAAGATACAACTAGCCCCAATAATTCCCAATAAAGTTTATAGATGTCTACAATAAGCAATCCTTAAGAGCCTTTATGTTGTGGTTCACAGAAAACCTTTACGATTAATTCATCCATATTTTGTAAAAAAAAAGATGTGCTGTACCTCGAAGCGTGATTTGTACATTATCTGAGACATTGTCCCGCTACTTTATATTCCTAATGCACTACCAATTTGATAAAATCACCACTTTCAATGTAGGAACTATCCTTTTTCATTCAATGTAAAACACAGTGTTCTAGTAGGAACGATAAAGATTTGACTCGCTAACTTTATTGCGATGAACAACTATATTCAAATTGGAAAGCACAGTGACAAACCATAATTTTAGACCAATAACTTTTGTGCGTAATAGATTTGCTCAACAAAAGAATTTCAAACAACATAACTACGATTAGAACTGAGTGCTATAAAGAATGAAGCAAACTAGAGAAATCTGGGAAGGGACAGTAAGCACTTGCTTAACACAAAAGCAGAGCATTCAATTTGCAAAACTTTTCTCCTTTCAGTCGACGAAAAAAATTTGACATACTAAGGAATTAACGTTACATTCCTGGCAAACCAGGCATTTCCCCACCTGAAGGTGATTTTACGTTCTTCACAGTCTGATCAACCGACAGTACTAGACAAACAGCTTCTACAGCAGCAATGATAGCATTCTGCAATAATACACAGTTGCTTTTGAGTTGGCATGGTCGCTAGGACACAGTAAATTGGAAGTTTCGAAGCCTTTAAAATTTGCGTAACTTTGAACTAGAAACATCGAGCAGTTAGAAATACGAAATTCGTCGAATTACTATGACAACCAGGCTAGTCTGCATTACTTCGAATCGCTCCAGATATGCTACTCAATGAAAGTGCTAGCATTTGAAATGCTAAAGTTGAATCTCAATGTTACCATTGCTAATACAAGTAATTTAATAAAAGAAGTATAAGAAATTTGAATGAGTTCAACTTTCATATTATTGTATAAGCAATAATATACATAGAAGAAACACCTTTTTAACCATAGTTGGTTCCCAAATGCATGCTGCGAGGTTGTCGCTAACCTCTTCTTTATGTACATCAACTCCAGCCCATATCTCACCTAGAATATCAAGTACAGAGAGCATTTAAATATACCTAAACAACATACCAATAGAATGACGATGACGAAGCTTATTCAAGATATCAATAGCATCTATGCCAGCGTTATAACACAGCTGCTGTGGAATAATCTGTTAAAGCAGATTTCCATTCAATTGAAATAATAACGATAACATTCGTACACTTTACCTCGAAACTCCGAGCAAAAGCGTTCCAGAAAAATTGTTCCTTACCAGCAATAGTTTTGGCTTTTGCACGTAAACAACGTGACAACTCCATCTCTATAGCACCACCACCTACAGAATCTCGATTTTATTTTGTTTTATTCTAGGCAAAAAATGTATGAAGCTATTTGGTGAAGTTTCCAAAAATTATCAATCACCAGCTACTATTGAGTCATTGTTTTTTGCCCGACGCACAATCATGATAGCGTCATGTAGAGAACGTTCAGTCTCAGCGATGAACTGCTCAGCTCCTCCTCGTAGAAGCAGAGTACAGGCCTGGGCACGCGCACAACCTTCGAAAAAGTTATAACTAAAACAAAATTATTAACCGCTGTTTCTGAGTCCTCCAGCAGTGGTAGAACTGAAATAGCTACCGTTCGTTTCCCACTTGTTGCTCATAGAATGTAGTGCATTTCCCAAGCACTGAAATATCAATTTGAGAAACAGTTGTCAATATGGAACCACCGCATGCTGCCATCACACGATCTAAGTCATCTTGAGGAATACGACCAGCACAAAACATGTCTCTGCAACATGCATAGATAGAACATGTGACAACAAATCATTCAAATAAAAAATTCGCGTTTGTAGAAATATATATTTAAAAAAAAGAATTGAAGCCACCTGTCAGCAAACCACTGTGTAGCCACATCACCAATAGGGAGCTTCGAAAGGACGATATTTGCACCACTGTCGTGAATTTTTTGCAGTTTTTCGTAAAGAATGTTCCATTCGGCATCAACAACCTTGAATAATGACAAGTTATATAGATCTGTAAGATAAACCAAGATCATGACGTATATACACGTAAGTGTCCTTATCATCGCTAAAAACTGTAAAAACTTTTGAAAAAAAAATCACTACCCTTCTTACAAATACGAGTAGATACGATGCATGAGAATTTGTGATACACAACTCTACTGTCAATACGATTTTTGACAGCAATAAATATTGTGGAATGAATAACGAACAAACTAGCTCACAGACCGTTATCAGAACAGACTGTACACTGATCAAATTTATAGAAAAAGCCACCACCAGCAAGAAATCAGAATATTCATCTAAACCTTCTCATCTTCCTATAGTCCAATAATCAACCAAGGTGTTAAATAGCATTCAAAGCCTTCTGTGATTTCAAAAACTACTTATGCAGCATGCATATTAACAAAACCTTTTCGAAAACAGCCACGTACATAATGTATTGTCATTTGAACTCCTGAATAATGATAAAATTAGTGATTCATTGAGAATTCAGTGAAAAGAAAAGTTTTAGGGAGATAATATTAGACGTTTAGACACTAATTAGATTAAATTGAAGTGCGCGATAGTTGCAAATCGAATCAGAATTGGTTGCCTAGTGGAAGCGAATTTGAATAAAATATCCGATTCACTACATTTGGGTTTGAACTACAAAACAATTCTTTGATGAAACATTTTCATGTAAAATTTTGACAATAAGAAAATATTTTCCCTTATCTTATTCTTTATTTAAAGATATTCCACCGTCTCTTGCTAAGAATTATCCTTTTCGTGAATAAGATTCAAAAAATAACTCCATTTTCCATTAGTTTTAGAAAAAATGAGAAATATCCAGCAAATTATTATTTACTGCTATTTTGGAGAACAAATCTTTCTTGACCATAAACTGTATGAATCTAATACTTGTATAAGATATTTCGTACCGCTTGGAAATCGCCAACCGAAGCAAGTCGCATTTCAGCATTATCCTTTTCTGCTTTAAGTTCCAATTCAATGTTGAGAATAGCGACAAGTGGATTATCATAATGCTTTGGCTGCATTTCAAATCCCGCATAACTAAATGCTTTCTGGAAAGCCACGCCTTTCACAAGACGCGACTCCTAAATATGAATTATTAGCAATGAGAATATAACTCCTAGAAACTGAAACAACTTCAGCAAAGTTCAGATAACCGATACCACTCACATTTAAATTTCCGCCACTAATTTTCTTGATACCAATCATGTTGATTGGCAAAGTGTCATCAAGAATGTTCACAGCATCAACTACCATTTCCGCAAAAAATTCTCGTTCATGACTAACCTGTAAAGTTCAGATATAAAATCATTGTGATTTGAATGAGGCTTACAGAAGAACGCATAACTTATAATAGATACCGTGTATCTACTAAGAGCAGAAAATAAATAAACTCTGACGTAAAGCCAAGTATCTGATCAACATAACCGACTGAAAGGCATATTTCATTGTTACACATTACCTACATGTACGGCAGGTACATTTTCATGGCAGATAAGGAATTCAATTCCATACAAATCTTCTCTTTTTCATGAACAAATAACACAAATACGAGTAGAAAATCTAAAGCACTTACAAGTTTGCTACTGAGCGTTGTCATTGCACATTTAACCAACATTTGCCTTAACTCTGCTTCTCCTTCAATCCTTACGGATAACTCTGACAAACGATTTAAAGCCTAAAAAAGCTTATTTATAAAGCAAGCATGACAACAAATAGCTTTACCTCATCGCTTGCTCTGCTTATGGCACGAATAAGCAGCTGAGGATGAACACCGTCTTCAATGAAGGGCTTCATTCGTTTTAAAATTTCTGCCGCAAGAACAACTACTGAAGTATGCATACGATGAAGAACAATATATAAACTCCAAAGTAATTGAATAGAAACCTGAAGTAGTCCCATCGCCAACTTCTGCGTCTTGTGATTTAGCAATATCAACCATAACATTTGCAGCAGGGAAAACAATATCAAGAAGCTTTAGAATAGTTGCACCATCATTCGATATAGTAGTTTTACCTGAAGGCAATGTAACAGCTTTTATTCATTTGAACAAACTGATGAGCTATCAACCTTTGCTGTCAACAATCAGCTTGTCCAGACCTCGGGGACCTAAAGTGGTTCTTATGCTGTCCGCTACAACCTGAAAGAAAATGATTTGAACACAACTACCAACAACATGAAGATGTTAGCAAAATCTATACAAAGCTACCTTCGCTGTGAAACCTTCACATACCTGACACGCATTTATATTTGAGATAATCTGTTGCTTCCCCTGCTTGTTTTCTGTTCCTTCTTTAAGAAGAATGATCGGAGGACGGAACATTTCTTGTCAATTAATTACCAAACACGATGTTGAACCTGATCAGAAAATACTGCTTCAAGACAACTTGTTTTACAACATATACCCATACAACCAAACTTAAAAAATAAAACAAGAATGCTGGAATATTATCATCTAGTGTCATTTCTAAATTAATGTTGACTAACCTTTAAGGTTGATGGGGTCAAGATATCTTTCTATGAATAACTCGCTATTTTCGCGTTTTGTTTATATAATTCTTAATGTCTTCTTTGTTATCACCGATATCGGGGAACTAGTGAACCGTGCTTTTGTCGATATCGTAAGCAACACAGCATTGGCGACAGTTCGGTCTTCTAAAATCATTGATGTACTACTCCCATTCGAACACCGCGACGATAACATTAAGACAGCGAATGGATGGCTCATCTCCTGATAAAGATAGATTGGATTAATGCTTATCCTCTTTTTGTTAATTTATCTTAATTACCTTTTATCACAATTTTTCTAGGATTTTGTTGTGGCAGAAAGAATCGTAATATGGGAAAAATAGGTATGATATCTTCTATCTACTTATCTTTTATACATTTCGTCAACGCGTTTATATTTTTTTGACTAGCTCATTTATTTACGCTTTGACATAGTTTTCGTTCATCATACTGATTTTTCAGCTTATAAACTCATGGCCTCCGCATTACGAGGTATTAGCACCATTGAGCGTAGGCGAAGTTTTGAAATCATATTCGTCCCTGAACATGGTCTTCTACATGTATATTTAATGAAAAGTTTTTCCGGATATTCGAAGAATTAAGTCAACAGTTGCTACACCTGAATGGTGCTTATTAAATAAAAACAAGATCAGTATTGTAGCAAAATGACCACCCATATTCGCTTCTATGTTTTTCATTTCATTTTAAGCATGACGTCTTAAAGAAGTCTTTGAAAGAACTGGCGAAAAGTATTGTCCTCTGCAAATTCTCTCATGGTGTCGGTTCCTGAAGAATGGATTTCTTTTGTACCTACTGAGTCGAAAACTTTTTCAGACGTGTGCCAAAATGGTCCCTTCTAGTTACGCAACGGTAGGAAAAATATCTTATAATCATGCTATTGCGCTGGATACTTTTTAGAACACTACTTGATTGAATGCTTTATGTTTCTCCTAAATTTTGCTATTTTGTGAACGATGACTCATTCGAAAGATTTATGGACGATACATATCATATACATAACGGGTATATTTAGCGGTAGTTCTACATTTCGTGGATGTTCCCCTCTTTGTGTAGTAATGTATTGCCTTTCTGTGAACTAGAACCTGGCATTGTATATATTGTGAGGAACACTGTGTATATTGCTGGGACCTGAATCACCCGTTCTGGTAGAGATGCTGCACTATTATTTACAGAGGGAATAGTATAAAGAACTTTGGAATGTACCGGAGATTTATCATAATTACCTAGTCAACTTGGATATTATCATATGGATCCCAACTTACGTGGTCTTAAAAAGGCCAGAAGAAAAATCATTCTGCTTTATTTAGTATATCAGAGTTTGTATCAATTGTAGAATATGATGTATGTTGTATTCTTCTAGTGCAATCGATTTCAAAGTTTGGTTATTAAACTTTCATTTGAACAATACATAAAAATAATATATTAGGATTACAATAGCAATAAATTAAGAATTTATATGATAGGTTTATCATAGAGAATTCGATAGATTGTGATCATGCAACGGTGTAATAATGCATTTATTAGTCAAATACAAAGACATAGAAGAATGAAATGTCAAGATCAACAACAGCACAATATTGGGATTACCATGGACAATTGCATGTGATTTGCTATGTAATGATACAGTATAAATTATCTAATACTAATGGTCGGACGAGGCTGTGTTAGAATGAAGATTATAGAAGAGGCACTTACCGTAACCTTTAATATAGCGAAGAAGCGAGGACTTCGAAGTGATAAAAATGTCCTTTTCAATCCGTCAGCCACTCTTTCTTCGATGTCTATGCCAGAAGCTGATTAAAATACAGAAAAGCTAATGTCTTTTGATAAATTTTGAACTTTTCCATTGGAATAGTTGCGCTTTCAAGACGTTGGTTCACAAAAAAATCAGTGATCAGCTTGGAAAAGGTCACGCTTTATGACTTTCATAGAGATATCTAACTTATGTCTGGGTGCTAGATCTGAGACGAACTATTCTTTATACTATATGCTATATGTTAGTAGGTATCAAATATATAAGATAGAAAAGGCTAATTGAAAATGTTCTTTATATTTATTGAAGAAGTGGGATAATCTTCATCTTTTAATCTTCTAATTGGAAAGGTTTGGTTGGCTTTGCGGATGGCCTTCTCAGTGACGACAGTTTCAGCCATCTTTTTCATCTTCATGTTTTCCTTCTATCACTGCTGTTTTTATCTCTTCCTTTTGGTGTCGGTGTCTATATCGTTAATAGTTTCTTGAGATAAGACAAGACAAACCTAAACAAAATGAATCTGACTCATTTCTTTTGCTATTGCAATTGTTCCCATGGTTACCATGCAAAGCATTTCGCTGAGGCTAATAAAAGTTTACTTGCTCGTGGTTAGATTACCATTCTATTATATTGAGTGGACTGAAGTTTGTTTCTTGGAGACGACCCCTTACCGTTTCTCAAGTGCTTCCTAGTCGTTCGGTACAGGCTTTCCACCAGATCAACATGCAGAATACGGTGCGTACATTCTTAAGCATAGGTGAGGCAACATGCATAAATATACCTATCTGCGTACAGGAGGTGTGAATCGACCCAGCACAGCAGAATCATGGAATCCATCTTCTCCTACGTTATGTTCAAGGTTGCTTATAGTTCATGATTTATCGCTTATCCGCAAACTGGGGTTTTACCACTTAAGCTCGCGATGAAGCGGCTCCAAATTCCTCAACGAAAGAGATCTGTGATTCAGTATCAGTTGATATATATATATATATATATATATATATATCAATTATGCTTATTATGATTTAACATTTGCCAAATAAAAAATAATCAGTTACTTAGAAAGTTCATGGTGTTACGCGCATTGTTATTGATAAATGTTGAGATTAAAGTGTAATATATCAAGTCGCTCAGATGACTTATGGGAATCGTCTCATTTGTAAACGCATAACTCTTTTAGCAACCTAATATGGATGAAATTTATATTCGCTATTGGGAGTGCAGTGGCTCAGTGGTGGAAGTGTCACGGTGACACGCAGACTCGAAAAGGTTTGTGACCGTTCTCAGGCCTACCAAACCCGATATCTCCCTGGGATCGCTAAATTGGTATTCTGGAAATCTAGGTAAGATAGACAGCACTGTGTTGGTGTAGAGTTGTCAACTCAAGTCATTGCATGGACCTGGCTTACATTCAATCACTTCCACGATATCACGTTGAACAGGAATGCGTAGCCATACACTGAAGTATTAACGTTAAAGGGGACCTTACCCCTTATATTCGTCCTTGCTTATTCATTGGAGTTTCATTAGCACATCTTTCACTGGTAAGACATTAACCACTATTTCCTTATTGAAGAATAATTTTGAGTTCTAGCGTGAAAGTAGTGATAATTGTGTTGCGTTCTTACATTATATTAGGTTAAAATAGAACGTCGACTTTAACTGCTGTTACGAGTTGCCGTACCCAAACTCAGAATCTTTGGGCAGAGCAACAAACGAAATTGAAAAGGAAAAGTAGTGAATGAAGTGAAATTCATCTATCATGGAAGATTTGGAAGTATTTCATGTGAGAATTCGTTCAGCTCCTGCATCCGGAAGCATCAATGCCAAACGTTGCTTTTTTCGATTTTCTTGAAAATTGTTATATTAGATCTACGTTGTACCGGACATTTGATTTGATTAAATCTTTGGAAATTTTTTGTAAGATATAGTGCAATATATATTTAAGAACATTAAATTTTCTCCACATAATCTGTCTACAAGTATCCATTTACATCAACTTCTGGTATTATTTGCATGAATATTCGATGTGTATTGGTATTATTTTGTATTATTTATACGAAAAAAACGTGAAATAGTGAGGAAAAAAAATCAATTCCTGAGATTTTAAAACCACTCATTAGAAAATGATCTTTGATCCTTAATTCAGCGAATGCAACATTTTTAATCTGTTCAATACGAGTTGTAAGCTAAAATCATTCCAATCCAGTTGGGAATGAATTAATAGTACATTAAAGTCAAGTTTTAACGATAACGTGATTGAACATATTATAACTAGAGAAATGTATGGAATAATTAGAATTCTATATACCAAGTAAGCACTTGTTATTGACGAGACGCTCCACTGCACACTCTTGTTTATGTGGTTCAGCAGAGTACGAGCGTAACAAAAGTCGTGTTCAACTGCTACTTAGCACGCTCATGTGGTTTACGGAGCAAAATTTCAAATGTGTCTTACTGTAAACAATAACTTTCGTGTTATCTAGAAGAACAAATGTGGAGTCGTACCACTTCATGCAGCACTCGTGAGGGCCAGCAGAGCAATTGAAGGCGAAGTTGAATTCTAATGCCATTCACCAGTCTCATGTGGTCTAACAAAGCAAGTGTCTCCGATGGGTCCCATTGCTAGCGCACTATATATCGACTCGCCATGCCCTCACGTTTTCATTTTGTGTAACTCTCTCTGCACATCGTGTGCCAATCAATCATTCCGTCCGTCATTCCGGCGTTGTATTTCTGAAAAAACCTAGATTACCTGAAATTTCTTGTTTTTTTAAATTAATCGTATAATAATAATAAAACTATACGCGTATATACCAGCGTTTAAAGTTTTCACATAATTACTCACTCTACTAAGGACAATACTAACTGAAGAATTCCAAATTGTTTTGAACTTAAGTGTTAGATAATTATTGGTTGAATCAAATCTGTTTCCTCCGTTAAACTCGCCTTTGTTCAAATTAATTAAATAGAATTTCTTTTTCCAATCCTCACATTAAATTTTTGATATCCGACACAAACAAGTTAGTCAGAAATGCAGAACTCGAAATCCGCTCTTAGCAGATTTCCGGTCTGTAGTGATTTTCTACAGTATATTTTTTCAGTAAAAATTATTTCATATAAGAATGGCTTTTTGTGCTAGATTTATTTCCGTTCGTATGATCTCCATCTTATGATTAAAAACGTGTTAATAATTTTTAACACATGTTTTGTTTTGTTTGTAGTACGAAATAGGAATATTAAATTGTGAGATTATGTTAAACCAGTATGCAGTAAACTAGATGAAACCAGTCAATTTGAGGTAATTTGAGTCAAGTTAAATCCAATTGGTGTATAATTTACGGTTTTACTATTGTTCAAGTTTCAATCATCGCTTGCCGTCAACTGATTAAATTGTGTTTTTATTGCAATCTTTCTATATGGATTGGGTTAACTCAATATCTTTTTTCGTAGTACTCTTTTATGATAACTATCTTTGAAATCAATAAGCACAATAATCGTTAATAGACTAAGGTGGGCAAAAGAATTGTTTGATGCAAAAAAAAAATATTGGTTTCAGCTCATCACTTATTTTACTATTCACTCATTTTTTTTGTTCTACTATATTGGAATCCTTATATTTTTTTCTCGAAAAGTGTACAGGTTTACAGCATTAATTTGATATTCTTGTTATTTTCCTGTTCTTTATAATATTTAGTTGTAAGAGATAGAAGAAATGTACGATTATAACAAATGTAAACGTAGACGCAGCTTTGTCTGAATTGTAGCTTATTTTTTTCAATTCAAGTAACATAAATGTGATATATTCATATAAATGGTATAAATGAATCCGATCAACTAGATAAATTAGATAGAGATTATACAGCATTTTCGCGCAGTAGCAATTTTTTCATTTGTCTACTCAAGAGATTTGTAATCAACGTAAATAACATTTCTAGAGATGTCTACTGATTTGAGCATTTCTACAGCAACATTGAAGGATGCCGAAGAAATCGAGAATTTCATGCATGATGAATTTGGAATAAATGAGCCAATCACTGTTTCATTGAGTTGGTGATTTTCCCATTATAATGTTTGGTGCCGATCAATGATTTCTAAGAATAAACGGAAATAGTTTACTCAACAAACTTTACATGATAGTTCGATATATTTTTGAGAAATACGTTGGTAAATTATGCGTGAACTGTATAAGAGGATGAAGTGCTGACATTGACCAAACCTTTTTCTTAGATTCATCTACGCATTTTTGTTTAACGAGATGTCGTGGATATGACTGAATACGAGCGTGGCTTTTATTTTGTATTAAGTTAACTTTTTAACAAGTCTACGCTGCTACTCTTCGCAGATTACTCTTCTAATAATTTAGCAATGCTAAAAGCATGGTGATTTGGGTATGCCTGAGTGCCATCGCGAACTTACGTACAATGATTTGAACATACATATCACTGTAACGCCTTAACGTTGTTCTATGCGTTTCCATGTTTATGAATGGAAAAAAAACCAATTTTTTCGTAGCCAATTTTACCGTATGCATTAGCTGCTTATTTCTTACGACAAATTAAATGTTTCTTTGGCTTTTTTTTTGTTCTTGTCTTTTATTTTGTTTTGTTCTTCATATAGCAAGCTCCTAATTGTAAATTTTTCAAACTAGTTGAAGCGATTTGAATGAACCAAGCTTAAACAATCAGGAAACCATGGTTGTTGCAAGACGTGTTCGTATATCAAGCGTTTGCACACTTACCGAAAGTGACATTGCTTACACTCAAATCGCAGAATTAGTGAAAAAACTAAACTTTTGTTCCTCTTATGTCAAATTGATTTGTATACTCATAGAGTATATGAGCAAGTACCTATATATTCACATGATACTTTACCAAGTATGCAAATTGTGTTTTGTATTTTCGTTCCGTTTTTTGCATCTAACTAGAGCTGGCAACGATAAACGAATGGAGGATTGCAGGGTCCCATACTGCACGTGAAGCCTGACCATCCAACTAACCAAGATCTACGTAATAGAAGACGTAACATTTCAAATATGCATTAATTATAGAATAACATTTTCCGACACTTTACTCATTCACTCGATCATGAAAAATGACTCAGAATTATAGCTGAATTCAACTGCTCCTATGTTTCAAAAACTATGGCCACTTAGTGCTTCTTGGTTTCTTGGAAAATAGCCCGTCTTCAACTGCATCGCACGCCCCAGCAATCGTACATTCAGTATCTTAAATATATTCTTGTTTAGCAGTACTCGAAATCAGTATATAATGTTTCATTGAAGGCACAATACAACACAAATGTAGACTAACGTTTCGTTGAAATCGCCTACTTAAGAGCTTTAAAAAGCCTATGTCAGTTATCCGATCTATTCAATCAAACACTATCGTTGACTTGCAACATAAATTCTCCATTCAAGTTTAAATACCTAAACAAACGAGCATGTTATCTTAAGTAGGTTTTTAAAAAGGTGGATTTTTCTTACTTTTTAATGGAGGTATCCGCCTATAGTGACAGCATAAAGAGTAAATTCTGGTAGTTGAAGTCAGAACATCAACCAGGTATATATGGAGGAGCCCTGGCATTTATCTAAATTTGGGCAACTGAATTTCTATGCAATGTAATAACGAACACAGTAAATAATCTCTGGCGTTTATCAAACCCTTGTGGCGGGATGCGCCTACGCATTCGTGTTCAACGTGTTATCCTGGAGTAGTCTGAATGCAAGCCTCGTCTATACAGTGACTTCAGTTGACTACTCCTTACCAAGTAGTGCTATATATTTTATCCAAATCCCTCTGGTACCAATTTACCGGCTCCGGAGGTATGACGAGCCTGGTAGATCTGCGGAATGTGTCACTGTAGCACCTCCACCACTGCGCCTCTGCGTCTCTCTTTATATAATAATTGAAAGATATAACAACATTACAAATCAAATGAAGCAATGTATTGCACAGAACTATGTATTACATTGCTCGTGTATAATATAATATCAGATATTATCTAGAAGCAAAAACATAAAATTATAGCAAACTATGAGCAAGCTTAACGTCTTTAAATCTAGTGTTTACTAAGAAAAAGCGTTCAACTGCATCGATATGAATACACCTGTCAGCGTTCGCGACCAGGATCTGAACTCGTTATAATAACAGTAGCTGACTGCTATCCATATTACAGAACGTAAATTTACCAAAGTTATTTGCTGCTGCAATGCAGTGAATTATGAAGTGACTCGACTCGGACAAAAAGGGCATAAGCACTGATAGGAAATTCTCACCGAATCTCCGTTTTGCTGATGACATCGTTGGTCAAGTATCTGTGGAACCACAGTGATGCTTACTTAACTGATTGAAGGGAACTCAACAAATCGAATTGAACGGCCGTTCTATTACAAAAATTACCTCGTATATACTCACAACATATATTTACTTTGAGCATTCAATGAACATGAAGAGCAGAAAGAAGGAAGAGCTAGATGGAAAAAGGATTGCAGTACAGGTTGCATTTGAGAATTTAAAATAAGCTATCGATCGGCTTAATGCCGAAAACTCCGCGCTTACCCTCGCACAAAAAATTGTGCACAGTCCACATAGCGCTTGAACGATGTCTATTGTTATATAACTGACACTCACAGCATATATCCACATTGCATAGTTTAAATGTTCATAGTGTATTCCACCTTCAAGATCTAGAAGAATATATGTCAAAACACGGGCCGGCCATATAGTAAGAAGAACACATGACAGTTGGATGAAAAGAATGCGACAACCTCTTAATACGACTGCCCAAACGATGGATGGATGTGTTTGCGGCAATCGTCAACCATCTGTACTCGCAGATAAATACAAATTTAGAATTTTGAAAGGGCCTCACGTATGTCATTGACTTCCACGAAGACTACGACCATGGACGAAGACAGCGCAAAATAAAAACAAATGGAAATTATTCTGAGGCATATATTAACAGTAAAGTCAGGCCATCAAAGTCACTGTATCATCTTAAACGACCTATGAAACAATTCCTCTATAAATTATATAATCTCGATAACTTGCCGCCCCATGTAGGCTGGGTGGTGTTCTTCGAACATTCCAATCATTTTCAAATAAAAATAAAATTTTTGAACACTTCTGTTCTGCATATTTCTGCCGGAAGATGACCAGTATAAGCAAAAATTGTGGTACAGCAGAATTGCATACTTTAGAAGAAAGCATGAGCTTTATGACAAGATGCAAAAATCTTGAAATGTAGTATATTCTCGTTTTCTTGAAAAAAATTTGCTTTCTGCGCTAAGATACATCTTAAGAAAAAGAATTTTCATTGAGAAACTTCAGAGTTTTAATACGTTGAAGTAATCTAAAGAGTTTGCAATATCGGTGGTTTAGTTCCATTTGTTTCATGTACACATTGAAGTATTTCCAGATGCAACGAAATCTGATCTGTGCGACTTCTTCCATGATTTAGCGTATTCAGGATACTCGCATGAAAAATATTCTACTCTAGTTCGTAAAGACGGCAGGTTTGTTCTTAGCGAAACAAGGAATGAGAAATAAAATTATAAGAATCTTCAGGCTTGCTACTAGACTTATGGCAATTCATAAATGTTAAATGAGAAAGTGTTTTTCTCCAGATCGATGTTGTGATCCTTAAACATTTTTTTGCACATTAGAATCCAAATAAACAATTGGCATATTAATGAATAAATAAAATTCGACTGCTACTATTTGTCATTTCTTCCGATTATGTATACTGATGAAATGATGACTGAATCTCACGAAGATGTTTCACGCAGTTTTTTGAGTTTCTCATTAGTCGTGCAGATCTGGTCAAAACAATTACATATTGTGACTGTTACAGTCCTCACCTGTTACTGAAACATGTACAGAAAAGCTGTTGAAATCTTCGAAGGAAATTGTTGGAACAATGGAATTTGACCTAATGTTTGTACAACTCACGAATGCCAGGAAGAGAATCTCCATTGAGGATTCTCTATTGAACATCATCACAGAACAATCACGATGATATTGTACTGTCTGAAACGAGAATTGAGTCTGAAATCTTAAAAGTCCTAGAGGTAAAATCATCTTTTTCAACGAGATCGTCATTATCAATCTCAAGACCAACATGGAATGTACAAGTGGCGTATAGAAAAGTGGTGCGTTATTATCCACAGACCTCAATGAAACATTTGAGTTAAACAAACAGTATGAGCCACTTCGAGCTCATCGTGACAAACAAATCAATCCATGAATAGCTACACTTTTAAAAGCACTTAATGTTGAACGTGTGAGTCTACTAATAGTTAGCACCATGATAAAATATGTCGTATGGAAGTACGTAGTACAGTAGCGGAAGGTGTTATTTTGATGCACAGGTTCGAATTAATCTAGTTCATATACACCGCCAATCCTTGCAAATCTGGACTTTCTTTGAAGTCAGTAAATTGGTACCTGGAAAAGTTGTAGTAATAAGCAAGAATATTCAATACAGCAGTGGACATATTACGTTGCGGTGAAGATGTCAATAAAATTGACATCTTCACGAAGTGTAAAATTCGCATGTGCAACACATTCCACCTAGATTGATGAACGTCAAAGCTCATCATATTTTTTATATAAACGGTATAATAGTTTATAAACAGATCTGCATATTCGTTTATAACACGTAATATAACATCGACCCTAAAAATAAGGACTAACACTGTTTTGAATTGAGCACATATCACTTTTAAATAGTACTACTTAACATCTTCGTATTTCAGGCTTCTTGGCATATGCTTGTGTTCCAGTGGAAGTCGCGGTGAAAATACCAATATGATTCCATCACACGATATTGATGTCTTAAATCATGACTTTGCCGAAGGTATGCACATGTTTTTCTGTAATTTCCACTCGAGCACATTTTTCTAACAGATTCTCCAGATTATTGCTGAGCTTATAAAATATGTTATTTCCTACATAAAAATTTATCGCTTGACATTTATTCTTGTGAAAAGTTCAGAAATAGCGAAAGGGCCTTACAAACAACACAAAGCAAATCAGTTGGTTTCATACGTGAGCGCTTTGGAACGAGGCTTATATAACTTACCAGGAAATTTCATCACATTCTTAAAAATAGACATCATTTGCGTTGCAAATCACGCTAGAGGGTAAACTTTATTACTTTTCAAAAAGTTTTGTATTTGAAAATAACGATTAATTTACCGTGTTACGACTGACTGTTGGATGTCAGGTAGCTTTCGCACACTTAGCAAGGGAAGCTAAAATTCCAGAACGTTATATTGTTGTGTCTGAAAGTAGAAAGAAGCAAGTAACTAGAACGCATTTCTTTATTCACCATAAAAATTAGCCGAAAAAGAGAAATAGAACACTGCAATCTAACTTTCAGTCAAGGACTCGGTAAAAGGATGACTCTAGAATCCATCAAGATTGCTCGGTCGCAACATTGCGAGTGGATAGTAACAGCAGCAACAGCATCTGCTTCTCAAGTACTTTTTTCTCGTGTAGGTTTCCTAGGTTACTACATACATAGTTACTTGAAGTCTTACATTATAATTTCCTTAGAAAATTTTGCAATTTGAATTTTCACTGAACTCTTGGCAGAGATGGTCGCAAACAGCTATGAAGAACTTTATCAATTTTTTGATAATTCTATCCTAAACGGTAGCAGCAGTCAATATTATTTGTAATTTGATTACGTTATCAGCCATAAACCTGAAACTTTTTTCACAGGTTACCTTTCAACGAAATTGGATATTCTGCCGGAAATAGTATTGCATAAAACGTTCTACCCTAACATGAAGCAGTGAACTGATATTGTAATGTTTCATTGCTATATCATAACAGCACTAATATTATTGGAGATTGCATAAGATAATGAATATGTCATTATGTGGGAATATTAATGGAATCAAAAGTGAGAAGGGGAGTGGATTTGCACCGCTTCAGAATAAAAGGGAACAACTGCTCTTATACCTGTATAACAACAAACAAGATAATGAAGCAAATTATGATGCTATATAATGTGTGGATTTATATTCAGAATGAAATACTTTGAAAACGTGTTTCTAGGTTGGATTCGAAACGTTCTTCAAACTACCGTATTCCATTTTTCGCGAAAATGGACGAGTTGTGTTTGACAATCTGTATGACGGATGCTCCAGTGGAAAACTAATGGCACTACAATTAAATAAGTAGACGAACAAATTATTATGCTGTTATTATATTGATTGTTGTATTTTCTATCACTATTTCTATCTATATGATACACAACGGCATAATTTTGTTGTCTCACATTGTTGAGTCTTGTAATCAACTCAACAAGGTGGAAATGTTATGTTCACAAATTCATTTCAAATTGTGGAAGTTCCCTGAATAATACAAACGGCTTAGAACTTCATAAGCTTGTTCATGCAATGTCACAGGTGAAGTCAAAAGTAGCACAAGCGTGATCACTTTTTTAATACATTATTTCAGAAAAAAGAATTTTTAACTGATATTTGCTAATAAGAATGTAAGGACGGAATGAATAATGAAATTGAAGTGCATATTTTACGATATTGAAGAATAAGCCGATCTATTTAACTAAACATATATTAACAACTGGCCTGTGAACAGCTCTGAATATAATCAAACACCTTTTTGTTTCCGTTGCGAGAATTACAAATAGAGTCAAATGAATGAAAATGCAAAAGTTCAGTGCGGAATGAACAGCACTGGCTACAACAATGTTCTGTCTAGATTCTGTCTGCAGTTGACATTTTCTACATATCTAAATTTTATGCACGAAGCCGGTAACTACAAATGGAAAGATTTCTTAAAATGTAGGTATACTGACTTCAAGATATTTGTGTGAATACCAAAAGAACGTTACAACATGGCTGACTTAGGACTCCATGAGACAAAACGATACCGTCAAATTTCCGACCTCAGCACTCTGTATATTGTGCCTTGTCCTTTACGACATCTGGCGATAAAACAGCCGGTCAGCGAAGATCAAATCTCGAGGTCAAAGTGATCTAATCGATTTGCCCACGACACTTCCTTCGTATTTAAAGCGCCAAAATAGTCATTTTAGACGTCAAGCTCAACGCTCTTCTCGGTGCTGCAGTAAGCAGTAAATTTTATGCAAAATAGCACTAGAAGACTGCCTCATATGAAACAACTAGATCAAGTGGGACCGAGAGACACTTTTAGATTGTGAAGAAACTAATATTAGCTTCAACTAAAACGCGAAAAATATTTGCACTAGGAGAATGTTTCCCATCGAAGCGTTCATAACAAAAATCCTTGGAATACATGACTGATAGGTAAAAGAGATCCCATCGGAAACTGTTAGCTTTCCATAAAAACTAAAAAGAAGAAACAAGGACATTGGATAGAAATTTTAAAAGGCCTTTTAGTTCAATTAGAATTTGGCAAGTAATGTTTTATGAGCGACACATAAACGGTAGCGATAGTAATAGTAACTTAGTCACAAATAACGCTTGTTTCAAATTCTGATTTAAGTAAATTATTAAAACGCATATGATAGCATCAAAACGAAAATGCCGTTATTAATGCTTGCTGATTAAGCAGTTTTGAATAGTTCGACACAAATATACTGAGTGATGGTTACTGACGCTACACTTTCTGTTTGAGAAGCAGTTAATGAAGGCGATTTAGTACCATTGAATAGATAATACCTCGCAATGGATAATTAAGTTATTGAATTGGGACATAAGAAATATTCGCATCAACGTGAATTTCCAATCAAATATTCATTTCACAAATAATACCGACGAATACATAAGAAATACAGATGATGTTGAACGAATTGCAGAAAACAATAGGATTGTGAATAAACAAGAGGATATCTAGGTCAAGATTGATGGCTTTCATGATGAAAAACTATAATATCTATCGACAGCATCCTATAAACGTAGAAAGCAGTGCAAATAAAAAATTATGCGAATTAAGGATAGCTACAGCACAAAGGTTACCTGTTACATTTTTAGGTGCATAAATCATTTATTCAACAGACCCTAAAATCTATTTATTTTATGGCATTGTTAGGCAGCACTCGAGGTTGATATGTAGTTTCTCATTGAAAACCAAATTTAATACGAGCTAACATTTCGACGGAATCGCTTTCTTCTGAGCCTAAAATGTTTATGTCCATTATGTGATCTATTCAGTCAATCACTACTGCAATCCTTACAAAAGTTTTCATTCAGAGCTCAAACACACAATCAGTCAGTTACACATCATCACCCTACATAATGCTAATGTTTTAATTTTAAATGTTAGACCTAGCCTCTATACTGATAAAAGCGTTGCTTCTATTGAATAGAAGGACACCACTTTGGAAAACTGAGTGTTTGGAAAGTATTAGATTGTATTGTGCTTTTCAATACAAAACCACATGCCCCATCCTCTAGTACTGCTTAATAAGACTACAACCAAGGTAAATTATACAACAAATGCCGAGATTAAAGGATAGGGATCTTCAACGCCAAACTTTACCTCATACTACTTATTACATTTACTCCACTCAATGCTTTTGTTGAGTTTTTCTGTGATTTCAGAGTTTCTTCTTGCCTCTACAGAAGCCAAAAATCTTTGTAGATGGGTCCTATTATTGATTGCCGCTTCCACAGTGTCATATCGTTCATGTGGCTGCACTCTGTCCTTGAGTAACGGTGATGTATTTGGAGCGATAATCTAAATGAAATTACCTATTAATTATTAATGTTAATCACACAAAGCATAATATCAGCGCATATTTAGAGGCGTAAAATACCTAAGATTGATTTCAACTTTCTATTAAAAATCTAGCATTTATACTCAAATATAACATATCGCAACAAAAAATTAAGGCTATTCGACTGGAGATACTAGAAACACAGCGTTCACTTCAACTTGTTAAAACATATGAATTACAAAATTACTAGTAATAGCAAGCATCAAAAGTATAAAATCCACCCAAATTTTTCACCTGCGCTTGAGTTTTGGTTGGGCGTATATATTCCTTTATATTATAACCAAAAAAAGTTTCTCTAAAAGGGTTCTCAAGTCATAAAGCTACGAGGCGTGTCATGAGGTGGCGGATAGAAGTTAGATTACGCACCAAAAATAGCTCTTTAAGAGCCCTGAGACACAAACGGAATCCCATATTACGCTATAACAGCTCATACCTTTATTTTGGCACACAGATGTACTGTATACACAAATCCTACCTATGTGTATGCCGATTGTATTCCGACGTCAATTCGGCAGAAAGCACGTCATCGAACGAGCAAAAAGTACAAAGAAGTTCGATATCGTCTTCAATAAATAGGCTCCAGGTCGCTAAAAGATAGACACTAACTGAAAGACAACTATCTATGAATCACTTTACTGAAACCCTGTAGGGAAAGATAGGAGTAAAGGGGGACCACTGAAATCCCAGAGCCGAAGTTGCTGTCTAAGCGTGGATGGATAAAGCACGGACGTTATCGTCAAAATCCTCAATAGAGGATCTTCTGAAGCATGCTAGAAAATCAAGTACGACTTTATCGCACTGGCGAAATGAGAAGACGTCACCAACTAAATGTTATTTATAAGCTCCTCGATGAACTTTCCCGCGATGCATGAAAAAACTGACGTATTAGTTTCGTTGAAGGGAAGTTTTGACAGTCAACGCTCTAACATCATAGTATAATGAAGATGAAATTTAAGGATTTAAAGCTGAGTTGAAAAGTGCTGCAGAGAAGAGTATGCCAACTTAAAAGTCATAGCTGATAGAAAACAAAAATAGTATGAGTACTTTATATATATATCGGTTTATTCCTTAATTATTAGCATAGCTGGGTGTAATGTCGATAACAGCTCACCAAATCGAACCCGCTGATAGGCTAGTGTTGATGAGATACCAACTTAGAAATAAGTAGAACTTTGCGTGATCGCATAACGAGAGCTTTAGCAGTGTATTCGGTAAACACCACAACAGACCAGACACCGGCGGATGCAGGTGCAAGTCCTACCGAAGGTTGCGAATTTTGCGAATAACTCAGCATTATTATAAATATTTCAAAGCCATCGTTAAAATTTCAATGCTGCAATTGCCAGTAAAAGAACACTCCAATAACACCACTTTGAGAATCGCGGACCCTGAAAGAATGAACAGGGAAAGCTGTAGTCCGAATTTATCATGAGAGACTAGATTATCCATGGTAATCCATAATTCAGAAGCGATTCTCCCTATGATGAACGTGGGAGCCTTGTAATGGGAAATATCACCACTCCATTATATCGCAAAGTTTCAAACAAGATTAAATCACTTCTTTCATTCTAAAATTTTCCTAAAACATAAAGAAAATAGTGTAGTGCATGAAAGGAGTAATTCTACGCATACAGCATCCCAGTCAGCAACCTTGAGGAAGATAACATCATCGCCAACATCAACAATAAGCACTATCGTCTAATGCACTGCCTCCACAAAAGTACAAAGATTATCAAAAGATAATAATTTACTCGATGCTTCATTTACACTCAACACACAGCTATTTGTATATATGCCATGAAATCAATATGACATACGATATAGCATAAAAGCTTGAAAAAACGAAACAAGAGGCTTCGCAGTGATGCAAAAGTGACGAGGATGTAATGGGAAGAATAAAAATTGGAACCATCTAATACACTTTTCGATGCCACTATTCCTAGCCATAACATGTACCTGGTCTTTACACAAGCAAAATGAAAGATCAGTGAACGGAAAACTAAAAACTTCATCACATGATTGGTGCTGGACGATCACTGTATCAGGCAATTGAGAAAGGAAATTCGAATTCACGAAGTAGATCAGTGATTGGAAAAGTTGGGAAAGATAACCGTAAGCGCCCGCCAAGCAACCAAAGATGAGATGAGACGGAAACGTAATGCGTATATGTGCATGATATCTTACCTTCTATATTACTCAAAAATGTCCATCATTATGGAGAACGTCAAAGGACTGTTATCTTGAAAACATCATTTATTTAATAACCTCAATCCTTTTCTATCTTCCATTCATCTACTTTTGAATGAAAAATGTCAGATTAAGATTTCTTATGTTTCTCGCGAAAAAACGATAAGGAACTTCCTACATACTGCAACATGCTATATTACCATGGTTGAAATTGGACAATATGGGAGCAAAAAAATTGATATGTATGAAATGGCTGCAACACTTTACAGTAATCTCTACAATCTCTATTACGAATATTACCGGAAATTTAGACACCTTCAGTGAACTACTAAAAATCTATCAAAACATATTGGCTAAGAGCATGTGATTCTTAACAAAACTTCACCTTCGCATTAATAACAGCATAAACAATAGCTATGTTGATACCATCCACTGCACCTTGAAACCTTTTCCAGTACCATCCTATGAATCCAAATGCAAAAACAAGCCGATCCTAAAGTTAAGAAGAGAAACTTTTATGGCCAAAAATATCAGAAAAAATTCGAGTCGTAATAGATAACAAAGCATACCTTGATTGTGACTTTGTTTAGCAATACTCGAGGTTGGTAAACAGTGTTTTATTGAAAAGACAATACAACACAGAGACAGGCTAACGTTTCGGCAGAATCGCCTTCATCAAAGCCTAAAAAAACACTGTTTACCAACCTCGAGTATTGCTAAACAAAGTCACAATCAAGATATTCAATTTACAAATGCCGAGGTTAAAAGATAGCTGATCCTGGAAACAAAGCATACCATTTGAAGAGTGAAATTGCTGCAACGAATATCATAACAGAGCGAACGAACTGCAGCTTCACTACCTGAGTGATAAGTGAACAATGATAAGTCCTGACCTTATGTTACATAATTCTGCTAAGGTATTGAAAGTTGTTAAAGTATTAAACTGTTAAAAGTGCTGAAAGTTACACATAATGAGTTCAAAAACATTTACCAACCTAATATAGAAGCATGGAAAGTGGCTAAAAGAGGACCAGAAATCAAACCAAATAGAAGAAATCGACCCTGAAAAGTCATCACCGAAGCTCGGGAATATGGATTCATTTTTCTCAGAGACATACAAAAACCACTATCGTATACAAGTCACAATAAAAAACCGATATGTTGCAGACTACAGTTAACAGTTCTTAGTTAGAGTTATCTACTTCTTTTGAAGGAAAACTTATAAACCTTTGACACATGAGCCTTTAAACTGCATTCACCTCCCCTACCTATTATTTAGTTGATAGATTTATATTGGAATAATCAATACTTACTAATAATAAATGGAAGAAGCTTTGATTTTGAAAGACAACGTCAGCTTTAGTTAGTGCCAACGACCATGTGCACAATTTATATCACCCTCTTCATCAGTAATAGTCTGTATTTTTTGCTGTATGCTCGATATCCTTTGCCATAGAGAATAAAGTACGATATGACCTTCGCAAGAATATCCCTCACAGCAATCAATTCCCATACAAATGTAATTTTTCTGATTGAGCTGTCAGAATGAATAAGTTAGGTTATTTCATTACAAAAAACAATGGCAACCACTTTCATCCCTTTGAACATGTTTGAAGTTTCTGGAAGCACCAATGCCAGAGTGCTCAAGTTAAACAAAAAAGAGTAGTGACTCGTAGTCATGCATGACCTAGCCCTATATACGAGGTTGATCTTCTAACTTCAATACCAAACCATAGTGTCTGTGCTGTTTATAAGAGCGGTTGATCCCATCAAACAATACAATAACCTCATTTTCAAAAGATTGAATTTTTGGTATAGAGTGTTATTTATTTGTATTTGGGATAAGCTGTGCATGAGGAGTGCTTTATTGGTTTGTATGCTGTCTCTATAATCAGTTCCCACCACAATATAAAAATTTCACTTTTAAAAAGGTGAGTACTTAGGATAAGGTGTGTTTGATTGACAAAAATTTAGAATGGTGATTTTTTTTTCCAAGGTTAACGATGGTGTTTGATTGATTAAATAGCATATTTGACATAGACTTCTTTAGGCTCCAAACAGCCGAAACGTCAGCTGTGTGTGTGTTATATTGCATCTTCAATAAAACACTATGTACGAATCTCGAATATTGCTAAATAAAATTAAATTTAACATGATTATATTTCGAAATTCTTATTTTCATTAGACGCGAAACATATAGTGCTTACTAAATTATAACACAGCTAGGAGCACCAGCATTCTTATCTGAACGACTTCTCTATGTATTGGTTTTTGGAGAAGAAAAACGTTCAGGTGATCACTCTTTCAAAGTCGGCAAAACAAATTTTGATAGATCAGTATAAAGCCAATAAGACACATTACAAACTTCAGCTAAAGTCATGAAGGAGCAGGGCCACAAATAATGAAGATTACAGTGAACAAGGTATTTTTAGAAGAGAAATCTGCAAAATACCTATTATCAAAAATAACATTCAAGCAAAGGTATATCTCAACAAACACAATGGACGAATTCTTGACAAAAAAGGTCAAAGGAGATTCATTGAGTGAACAATTGATAAAGTGGAGAATACAGATTTTTACCCACGGTCAAAAGTACCAAACGCACCAGAATCGGAAACCGTCCTTAGAAGAAACTCTAAGAAAAACCTATTAAAAAAAAGGCAATAAAATCTGCCGAATGAATAGATAACAAGGTCGAAACTGTGTATTAAACACTTCAAAGTGATCCTATTTTTACATCTATTCTTCACTGATCGACAGTACTGCGTGTTTTATCGACATAGCAATTGGTATTTTATAAGTCATTAGTTGATTTATTGCTCCTATATTATTTCTACAACTAAAACTCGGATAATTAAAGCGCAGAAAAGGAATAGAAATTATTTTATATAAAATCTTATCGGTGACGATACGAAACAGTGTTCGTGAGAGTATTTATAGACTACAGCTTGGACAGAAACAAAGTATTCGGAAGGAAAGGCTAGAAAGCTTTTACAGCTTCATACAACCACAGTATGGCAAGTGATGAGTTTTATCGCCGCTGATATTACCACCTTAGTTCATTGTAGGGTGGCGAATAAAGTACCAAGCATTTGCTACAACTCATTTAGATTTGAATTCCTCTAAAGATTACAAATTGACCGAGTAAAAGGAATAGCAAACCAACATTTATCTGTGAAAGAAAGGGAAGGCAATGAGTTCTCACTCTGAATAAGCTTACAAATATAAACTTTAGCGTTGATCAGTCGCTTGTAGCAGCATGCACTTATGCGTTCCTGCTCCACGTGATATCCTCGAGGTAATTGAATGTGAGCATCGTCATACGGTGACTTGAATTGACCACTCTTCACCAACTCAGTGTTAGTCATGTTAAACAGATTACTATAATACAAATTTATCGATTCTGGAGAGATTGATGGCTTGGTAGGTTTTTGGAGTTGCTATAAACTAATTTGGGCCTGCATGTCACTATGGCATCTCCACCACTGCCCCAATTGCGGCCCTTGAGCTTATATTTTATGTAATATGTACAATCAACACGTAATAATAATAATCGATAACTTTGAGAAAATGAGAAATTCAGCTGAAACCCATATAATACGAAATTTTCAAATTCACTTACAATGCGAACAATATAGAAACTATTGCGTAGAAATAAAGCAAAAAAAAATTGTTGATTATGTTAAGATATTACCTTGAATTGTGTTCCTACCTGTAATCGTCGACAAGCCGTTCTTATAACTTTACAAGAATTTGGCGTAATCTTTTCAGGTACAAGCTGCCGATGAAGAAACCACCTATAGAGTGGATGTGCAATACATCCACCTGAAAAAATCAGAAATGATGATTTCAAATGAAAGTACAACGAATATATAGTGTTGAGCCTACCGAAAACACTAGAAATCTCTGCCCCTTTGAATAGTCCCCATATAGAATATTCCAAATATGGCCGGGGAATGTCAGCAAGTGCTTCTGGAGTATTTGCCCTATATATGAATTGTGAAAAGTTATGGAACCAAGATTCCAAACCGATAGTCATGACCTGCAAGCACTAGTAAACAAAGAAAGTAATTGAAACTTTAAAATTAGAATCTGAAAAATTAAATTAGAGTTTAAATATATTGAGATACTTCCTACGGATCTACCTCACTAAGGGCTCTCAAGCCAATTAGTCGCGAGACGATGTGACGCGACCTAAGGTGGCGGAAGACCAAAAGGGTGAATCGCAGACCAAAAGCGACCGTGTACTTGCCTTAAGAGGCTGGTGAATTCAGGTGATGGACTCTTTGATTCCGCTGTGCTAATCGACTCATACCTTACGTATGCGAATAGTAATATTTATGTATGCGTGCGTACTTGTGATTAGACGTATACGGATTGTATCCTAATCGTCAATTTGACCAAAAGCACGCAATTGAACAACTAGGAAGTACATTCTCCAACAAATAAAGTCCAGTCCACTCATTGCGATAGACTGGCAAGCTGCCCATGAATAAACCAACCCCCGCAGAGCGTCTATGCAAGCTAGCTGTGGAAACAATTGCAAAACACAGTAAAAAACGTGCATCATTCTCTTAACCCCGAAAAAGCCCTCGTTTCACGCCGCCGCCGAATAGAACGAGTACAGAGAGTCTGCTAAAACATCAGGGCCAAACTAGGCTGCCTAAACGTGAATAGACTAAGATGGCGATCTGTACATATAACGCACGAACGCTTGCATCAGAATCTTCCATAGAAGATCTTCTAATGCATGCTAAGAAAATCAGGTACATCATCATCGGACTGACCGAAACGAGAAGACACCAGCTACTAAGCATTGTTTACGACACTGAAGAAGAACTGCTTGTTGGTACATGCGACAGCAGAGGAGTCGGTGGCGTAGGTGTACTCGTTAATTCGAACTTGGTATGAGCATCGATTCGATTGAACAACTAACAACACGAATCAGACGTTTAAAATTGAAAAGACATGGTCCAACACCAGTTTTGACAATCTTCGTCGTTTACATTACTACTTCAGATTATGAAGAAGATGAAATTGAACCATTCTATTTAGACTTTAAAAAATTCTAAAGAGAAGACCGCACATTCTACAAAGTAAATGTTGGCGATTCTTCGTGAGCTATATAATAATTCCACTACCAAGACTAGCTCGTTCTATAAAGACATCATCAACAGCGCTAAGAGAGAGGTTCGACAAGGTGATACTATTTCGCCATGTTAACAGCCACTCTTGAGAACATCATGCGAAAATTGAAATGGAACAATATGGGAGTGAAAATCGATGGTCGGCCACTTCACCATCTTCACTTCGCCAATTGCATCGTATTCGTAACGCCAAACATCGAACAAACCAAACAAATGTTAGCCAACTTAAACAGTGCTGTAAAGAAATTGGCCTCGAGTGAAATTTCAAGAAGACGATGTTTATGCAGAACAGATACATCGCTAATGCCCCATTAATGCTCAACAGAAAAGTATCTCCGAGTGCTCAAACTATGTGTACCTAGGTTTTGAAATTAATATAATGAACGACACAGCACCAGAACTTAGCAGAAGGAATCGAGCGATTTGGAGAACATATAAGAGCAACGAAAAGTAGTGAAGAGGGAATACGAAGTTCCGATCTATATCAACGATCAAAAATCAGACACGCACCCGTATACACCAAGCTTTTAAAGATTATGTGGGCCGGACATGTGATGCGTATGAATGATGACCGGTAGACCACAAGATTTAAGCGATTGTATCCCACTAGACATCAAACAAACTGCAGGAAGAGCACCAACTCGATGGTCTGACCTATTCATCAAGGCTCTAGAAAGGGATTTATAATGCTCAATGAATGTCTAAATGGAAAAGAATTCATTGGACTATCCTCGCGCGCGATATGGATATGTGGAAGTTTTCCTGGAGCCCGCTCAACTTAGTCGATGATCAACGAGAATCCACCCAAAATACTTCTGGATGTACTTTACAATAATGCGAGAGAAGCTAAACATGAATCAACGTTTCATCTGAATAAGTTGTGCATTTCCACAATAAACGTTTTCACTGCGGAATGCTGCTTGGGGGATTATAATAATATTTTCACGTGTTTATATAAAATATTATCCTTTACCGTACCAAATAGCACAAGCCCCATTCAGATTCCCGTAGTAACAGCTCGTCATGCATAATTGCTTATTGGCAAAGAACATTGGTATTAATTTCCTTAAAAAATGAGCGGTGAAATACCCAATATAAAAACTAAATACCAGTCATTTGAAAAATTTACTAATCTTTCACAGATGATGTCACTGGAAACAGATTTTATGGGATGAAAATTAGCATATTATATATACATATACGCACATAAAAATGTTACGATAACTTCTACATATAAAATCCACTAGGCTATAACTATATGATTTTTAAACGAAAAAAAAAACAGAGTTTTCACTCATGAGCTAAGTGAATGATAGCTTTAGCTAGTTGAGGCGTATGCTTGATTAAGTGTTTTCCTTAGTCGAAACTGCTCACGTTTTGAAAGAACACGACAAATAGCTTTCTTACGAGCTTTTATGTTCCTTTCTCGTTTTGCTTCAAGCTCAGCTTCCTGAAATAATTGATTTACTTGGTAGTAAATAAGCCTTCCTGGAACAATTATTTAAAATCATATTTTCAATTTACTCTAGAACGTTTCTTAAAATGGACAATACCTATATTCCCAAAAAATAACGTTAATAATTATCTCAACTGTAATCTTGCTCAGCAATACTAGAGGTTGGTATATAGTGTTTTATTAAAGACACGATACAAAACAAACACAGGCTAATCTTTCTGCGCAATCGCCCTTTTCAAAGACTAAAGACTATGTCAATTATGCGACCAATTCAATCAAATATAAGCGTTAACCTGGCAAAAGGAATCCTCCACTTAAAGTCTAAACACACAACCATACGCACACCTTATCTTTTTTTGAAGAAAGTGGATGTAGAGAATACTCTGTCGAGTATTCTCTACTTTATCACCCAATTCACGAAGGGTCACAAGTATTTCAACATCTAAGCTCCGCCCACTCCTGCATCCCCTAAATAAACACCCATAGCAGACATCTCATCCGTGCCACTTATCACCTCTAACACACGATCCTTCTATATCATTACTCGTCTAGCTATCACATTCCAGATCTCTCTTTGATATATTACTGCCTTGTATTATTGTTATATTGTTATATTATCATTCCGTAATCGTATTATTGTAGTATTATTGTATTTTAATAAAGGTTTAATTACCCAAGTTTGAGGTGAAACAACCCAACTTTGGAGCAAACCTAAAGGCTACTGTATTCCGAACCCGACTGAACACACACAGTGGATAACATTTAAGATTTTATGGAGCCACCCGCTTATAAAAACTAAGGTCTCGTATTTGAAATCAGAACATCAACTTTATGTATGACGCCAGTTTATGCATGACCACCGAGACACCATTTCCTGCTTAATTTGGGGGCACTAGAATTTACCCACAACGCCACTAGAAACTTTGTTTCTTGCGCAACGAAACCTTCTTTCGAGATTGATGCTCTTACCTCTTTCAACATATTTGGGCCTAGTAGAATGTTCATTTTCAGATTTAATTTTTGCTGAAGTGGTTTTTCAATCTAATACATAAGAGGAGGCTCGTTTCACCAATATATTTTTAGCCGCAAACGTTGCACTAAACAATGTATATTGTATCTCAGCTTCTATTATCACCCCTTTTACTGTATTATATGTATATAATGCACTTTTCTCGTCACATTTTCTTTTTTTAAGCATCGTTTAACAACTTTGCTTACTTCATCAGATATAAGGAATAGAATAAACGAGATTTTGGTCGCACTAGAAATTCCTTCTAAAAGGCTATCTTCCCCACGGTAACTTTTGTGAGTTGTGGTCGTATTATGGTGGGTTGAAGTGGTTATTTCTTGCGCCAAATTCCATGACTCTATCTAATGAACTTTATGTGCTCTGACTGTTCATCCAAACATTCGGAACACTTGTCCATCTCGCTTTGAAGCAGACAATAAAACAATCGTCTATATATCTACAGTAAAGCGAGGGGGAAAATTTTAGGATAGGGGCTTCAATTCTAAACAAGTAGGCGATTGCTGAGCATGGTGCTAATCGTTATACCATTGCCCATTTTCTGCTCAACCTGGCTCAACGAAAAAACCACCAAATTAAAGATGAAAGACGGGTGTATCGTAATCATGCATGCCCCATATATAAACTTGGTGCTCTAATTTCAACTACCAGACCTTAGTTTCTATGCTGTAGTTATAAATGAGTGCTTCCATATAACAATATTGGAAATACTTTTTTAAAATGGCAAGTGTATGGGATATCGTGTGTGTTTGATTGGGTGACTAAACTTCAAACGTACAGTTTGTTTTGCAAGTTAAACGATAGTGTTTAAAAAAACCGCCGCAACCTTGGCCTATGTTTCTGCTGTTATTTTGTCTTCGATAGAACACTATATACCAACGCCGACCAACCACTATATCGAAATTACAGTCAAGATATTTAATTTACAAACACCGAGGTTAAAAGCTAGCTGGTCTTGGTAACGTTAGTAATTATTCGTTTAGTAGTATACCACATTGAATAACTTAAAATTGAAGTGGTAACACGGTTAGATATCAATCGTATCAGGATCTTTGGAAATCCTGATTTTACGGAAATAACAGGAATAAAAAGTGATGTCACCATCTATCATTTGACTTCAGGCAAAAAGTATAAGCAAAGTTGTGTAAAATCGGGCATTCTTTTAAATTGAATGGGTAATTATTAAGCGCTGAAGAGAAATACGAAGCTTTACTACAAGCATTTATACAGCGATTCCAAAGCAGAGAATTTTGTTTTACTGGTAAATAACCAGCTAAATGACTAATGACTATGTGCAACATCAAAATACAAGCACAAGATGCAAAGACCTGAAATGTATACCTCTTTAGCCCTTTTAGTTAACTGTTTATCTCTCGCAACTTCCGCCTTTTTAGCGAGGTCTCTGAATTGAAAACAAAATGTAGGAAATTTGAAGAAAATTGAAAAGTGCTATGTCAAAAAATAAAAAAAAGAACGATCTTGAAGAAATATACCTATCGATAACCTTAATCATATCCATCATTCGTTTTCTTACTGCGTCTTTTGGTTCCAATATCACTGCGGTATTTCTCAAAATTATTTGTTCCTTATTCTAAATTATAGAAATTTTTTTTTTGAATAAACAAGAAATATAAACAAGCACAAATATTCTAGTAAACATTATAACCACCTCCTTTGATGCCTCCTCATACGTAGGCTTTAACTTGAATGGTAGGCTTCGCTGAAGCTTGTTGGAAACAATTAACGGAGCCGATTCAAATTCTTCACGATCAATTGGCTGAAGAATACATATATATATGTAT
>KN716462.1:10406-20906 GCA_000816705.1 Dictyocaulus viviparus | reverse complement strand
ACGATACATATATAAGAAATTATAGTTCGTGCAATAATATTAAAATCAAACCTGTTGACTCAAAGCGCGATGTTTAAGCTGTTCAGGCAGAGGACAAGGATCAGGGATACTGCTTAACTAAACTGTAGAAGTTTAACGTAAATATTAAGTTCTTCCTTCTTGAATACTACACAGCGTTTGTTATCTCTTTCTTTGATCACGTATCCTTCGTATGTATGAAATATTCTATTTCTACGAGAAAAAATATTAAACAGACTTCTTTAATTCTCAAATCACCGACACCCGGAATATGGATAGCACTGTGGTTTTTGAGATGAGCACCATGCACCCAACCATATAGGCATATAGTCCTATCAACTTTAGGAGACACCCGAAGTACCTGTGTAAGACAATACGAGAGATAACTAGAAAGACTCTATTTTCAAACGAAAGATGAACGATAATTTACTAGTGTGTCGTTCAACTTAGGTTTCATGCGTACCTCAACATCAGTAATATCTTCGTAACGATCACACAATACGTACGGATGGGAGTCTCTCCAAATAAGAGGACGGAACTTGATGACCGATATGAAGCGCACTAGATTATGAAGCTCGTTTCTTTTATATTCATTATGGACCATACCAGTGAGGTAAAATAGTCTTGCACCCTGTGTAATTGTTACTATCTATTATTTACATGTTATAGAAAAAGTATAATATCGATAGTAAGGAAAACAAACCTGGTAGATTTCTGTCCAAAATCGATGTTTCATAACTTTTTTTATTTTGTTCACCTAAATTTTCGAAGGAACCAAATCATCCTTAGTTGTAAACATTAACAATGACTATAAGTAGCCTTAAGTGAATGGGAAAAATATTATTTGAACTAAACAAGCTAAATCTAGACAATAAAATATCACCTTAGCAATTCCCTTCAAGCAATCCAAATGATTAAGAATCCCTAGAACACGTGGCATCCCGTGAACTTGACAAATATTTAAAAACTCAAATGTTTCCATTTCAAAGCCGTATGACGCATCTATCATCAATAAGACCTTAAAAATATTTTCTCTCATAAACGAGAATTTATTGCATTGCTCCGTTGCAACTAACCAAGTCTGCAACTTTAGCAACATCAATCATATGATTAATATCGTTCTTCACTTCAATGAATTGAACTCGACGCTTTTTACCAGTCACTATAGTTACAGGACCTGTATGATCAACTTAATTAATGAACTTCTGTTTTCTACACTAAAACTGACGGAAGAATGTGTATTAAGCTAGGATCTTGGGCAGCACTTTCATTGAGAATTTAAGATCGATCAAAGCAGTATATTTAACACCTTTTAATTCATCAAATCCACTTCTAAGGTAATATCTTACGAGACCACGAAGCAGAGTGGATTTCCCAACCTGGAAATGATTATGGGCAATTGAAGATTGAAAGGAAACAGCACTCGTATGTTGTAGCAACGAAGCTCACTTTATTTGGTCCAACAATGGCAACGATAATTGGGGGAGGGATGCCAGGCTTTCTATCCATCAACAAAATGTGCTTCTTTCGTTCGTTGATGTCAGCAGCTCTAAAACACAAAAATTGACACAATACTAATAAATGATCACCTAGTAGTTATTCAGCAAAGAAAGAAATATTAGGATTCTATTCAATTCTAAGAAAGAAATACTCATTTCTGAATAGGTAAACACACCTTCTAATCGCTCTATTAGCAGTGTTTGCAGACCTAAAGGTAAATGCTTTTGCATTATTTCCTTTGATTTTAGTCTTTTCATTCACTCTAGTAGCCTTTCCTCCCGTCTTATGTACTAAATATGATACAGTAAGTACCAAGAATTTTTAATATAGGTAATAAGCAGAAGTATCTAATAGCAACCTCGATGCTTTTTATTTTTTTGGGTTTCAAATGCTTCACTCTTAGCCACCATGGTTATATCGCTAAAATTTGAAAAGATTACATTTGATTAATATATGCAGATGTTTTCAAGTGGAAATGAATTAATCGGTAAAGATGTAACACAGATATAATACGCATATCGTAAACAAATCCACAGCTAGTCAAAAGCATTCTAAGCACTTTAAACCTTTGTCACATGAGCTTTAACCATACAAATCTTAGTTATACAAATAACAAACAACCAAATTCTCGAATGGCAAAGCCTGAAATTCATCTTAAAAATTAAATCGAACAAAAAATAAAATATACCAAAATATACAAGAATATACACATATATGTGTACATTTGCATATGTATAAATACAAATATGTGAAAGTATAATAAAGACAACCAAGATTATAAGACGTTATTAGTTAAAATGATCAAATAAGGTAGAACTGTTGTGAGCCGAACTCCCATGAGTAATGGAAATAAAAACTTTTCACATTCAAACATGTTTCTTACATTTAGTTAAAATGCTACAAAAAGGACCAGGCATAGAGATTCATATACACAAATTGTACAGGTAACACATAGAAAACATCTGAAATTTCTCAAAGTTGATAAGTCTATTTATTTCTACCATAGATGCGACTATGTTACATTTGGTAAAAAAAAAGAACACTGGGATTAAATTCAATTCTGTTTTCAGAAGAGTTTTCGTCATTAGCGTAAGCAGACGTCACAAGAATAAACATGATCATTTTTATATAGACGTACCAACACCATCTTTCAGACATGGTAATCCATCTCTTTTTCGCTCGTGGTGTACTATTTAGGAAACAAGTCTGCAGTTTTGCACTGCGACGCACGTAAACATGTAATTCTACATTTACGAAAATCAGTGCATATAACCAAAGCTGCTAACACATTCATCCACTTGCAAACTGATGAAATGATTTGTACTTTCAAAAGAAAGCACACTATATCGTATAAATCCTTGCATTTTAGTTTCTCGCATAATTTCAATACGCCACGAATACGATAACACACACATCCGCGAGTATTTATCTATCTCCCAGCTTCTACATCATGGCTACTAGCGCATGTTTTGTTTTATCAATTCTCTAGGTTTGTCAGATAGAATATTTGTTTTTGAGATTGTGCATATCTTTTCTTCTTTGTTAATACAACAAGTACTGCTTCTACAATGTGCGTAAGCGAATTTTTTCCTAGTTTTAATGTAACGAACTTTGTTTCGTAGATCTGCTTTAATTTTGTTAATATTGCTAGTTAAAGTATTTCATCTTTTGTGTTGGAACTACTCTCTTTTTAATGCGTTTCATTAGTAAAACATTTTTGGAAATATGGCCTTGAGATGTATCGGATTACTTTTCCACTCACTGTTTATTTTTCTGCAGTGGGCGTGATGATTATTTATTTAATGCAATTTGATTTTGTTTACTGGTAGTCAGCAAGAGGAACACTTTTTTCTAAATGTCAATTTCTTATTTTTTTCGTGCTTTTTATAGAATATAGTTTCCTCATGGATCTGGATGTTCAACTAGATTTGGACACTAGCTCATCAGAAATTGGAGAGGTGAAACCGACTAAAGTTGTGCATTCTCGAGGGAACAAGTTTGTTTGTAACTAGTTGTTTTCACCTGATAATTTATTTAAAGTACAAAGTTTTGTTTCAGTTCTACTAATTCAAGCTCTAAAAATTACACGAATTCCCTTAAGGCGTCTGGTATGTTTCGTTTATCTTGATTTCTTTACAGCGGTTTCCGTCCATAATCATTCCAACGTCTGTGATTATTTTCAAATTGTTTTCAAAGCTGCTTAGCTATTTTTATTTAGGTCACAATGCTTGGACTAGTAATTATTTTCTGTGTATAATCGCGCGTTACAAACTCAGACAAACTAAGTTTTAATTTCAGATAGATCAACGCATATTCATGACAATTACAATTTTTCGCTATAATTAGAAGCAAACTTTTCACAATTTTTTACTCAAGAGAAAGCGTGCTAAAATGACTTGGTGGTTTGATTTTCTTTAGATGGGAGACTTTCTGGACAATTGCTCACAAGTCGTAGTAAAAACGTATCAATGAGCCCAATAAACATGTCTACTAAAGAGGGGTTTGGAATGTTTATCTTTCTAATGTTGCCATTTAGTTCAGTTTTTTTTTTTTCTAACCGCACTAGAAGATTGTAGAAGTGATATGGATGGGTCGCGTAAACGTAGGCGTAAATCTCTCGGAATACAATTTGAGAAACAACATTCCGAAGAATCTTTTGTCCTTCCCAAACCTACGTCTTCAACGCGGTCTCGTCATTCAGCTACGCGACGGTGGTGTTTTTTGTCATAGGTTATGTTTATATTTAATATCCCGTAATCTGTTTGTGATTTTTACAGGTACTCTCCATCTCCCGAGAATCGCCCTCTTACTAAGATGAAATCTAGTGTGACTATTTCACATTCAAAGGGAAAGCAACAGAGACAGAGAATGGTATGCGTTTGAAAAACTTGTGATGTTAAAATACCTCAAATAATATTTTGTCCTGGCTTGGTAGGCTTTGTGGGCTAATTGATCTTTCTTATCAGAAATACGGTGGAGAAGTGCTTTTTAAAATTTGAGGCAACATAAGTTATGATATGGGAAACTACGATTTCAGAATTTCAGATGCTAGCTTAATCAAGATTCGCGTCAAAATTATACTCATCAATCCTTTAAAATACCATCAGACATCCAATACAATTAAGAATTTGTGAATTCAGGAGTTTGACTTTTCTAAGCTACCGCCGGAGTATGACGCTACTTCTTTTGTCATTCTTGAATCTCTCAAATGGGATGCGACGGAATTTGTGTTGCATAAGGAGATTAGAAAATCAAATCCCAAAACTCCTGTCAAAATTGGCTCTGCGTCAATGGTATGCTAGGCTTTTCAGTAGACGTCATTTGTTGGCGACCCATAAAATCTATATCCTGCATTTTTTCAGAATATGAGCTCTAATTATAGCATTGAAATCAAAGAAGAAGTTACCAAGGAGTCTTCTGATGGTAATTCCTACTACTATGTTCTTTCATTAATTATTAATTGGTTAGAAAATAAGAATTTTTATAGAAGATGAGAAGGTGACTGTTGTACGTATGGCAGATATTGGAGCGGCTCCTTTCACCCCAACGCCCATATCCACTTCACCATTCTCAACACCGACAAAATATCGAAAAAGGTGCAAACTATCACAGCCTGTAATAAAGGTATAGATAGGCGATATTTGCGTATTGTGGTCATAGGGTACTTTTACCCATCGCGAATGCCATATTTCATCGTATATGATTCTACAGCTTCCAAGACGAAAATCTCTGGGAATTGCGACTAGAGTTGCGGGCGCTGATTTGCCATTGGTGCGACCAGTGGTTTCAGAGCAACAATTATCAGTATCAGAAAATGTGATTGTTATTCTTACTGCAATTACTTTTTTTCCAAGTTCGTAATGATTAAGAGGTTTGCTGTAGAATTTTGACCTGTCTATATTCGAAGGTCTAATTAATAGTTTTATAGAAATTCTATGAAATATGCGTACATTGTGCTTTCCATTTTTATACTGAAGTTTTAGACAGTTTCCTCAAGCAGTGTGGAACAGACATGCAGCAAAAGCAGTGATTTGGACAATGTCTCGAATGATTCTGGTTCAGTTGACGCTTCGAACTCATCAAGTCGTGTTGAAGGTCGGCATTCTGTAAAATTGTGCAATAAAGAACATAGTTATGCTATGTATATAGGAATACTCATTGGAGAAAGGTTGAGAAAAGGCTCTCCCACTTCTACTAGACGTCCCAAACGGTGTTCTGCAGGCAGAAGTCGAAATTTTTTTGCCGAGGTTTGGACATAAATAAACGCATTTGTTATTACATTGGTTGATCAAATGACAGCAGGTAGACTCATACTGCTCTGTTTATTTCCAGCAATGTTTATAATAAACCTAGAGGTCAAGATCATAAAGGGCTGACCTCAATACTGTTCTTGGAATAAATATAGCAATTTAGTAAAATACATGTCTGATTACTATCATAGTTGACACGAGAGTCGAAAATCTTTGCCCATTATCGTAAATTTGAGATAGGATTTTACTTTTTTGTTAATATATTCACTTTTATCTTATTCAGTATTCTGAGGGAAGATTGAAATCCGTTTTTTTTTCAACATTACCCTTATCTCTCAGGTAACTCAGACTAGACGGTCGATATCAGCGAAGAGATCTTATAAGAAAGAAAGTAAATCCATTGTGGGTTTTCAAATACGTTAGCGTTGGATACTTATGATATGTTTTCCTATGTTTTAGGACTCTGTAGTAAGTTCAACCAACTTCGATTCCTCTAGTGGAAATAGTTCTTCAGTCATTGAGAGCAGTGCAAATCCAGAGACTGCTGCTCATGGGATCCAAGAAAAAAGTTTAGAACATGAATTTTCTGGAAGTGAAATTTTGTCTGATGCTACACCAAATCATGAAGGACTAATAGAGACATCAGAAGATCCGGAAGCTAAAAATATAGTGGCACCGATGCTGGCAAGGTCAAGGTTTTGATTCCTCTAAAAATCTGCGTTAGTTACATTCGTTCAAATTTTTAGCTGTCACTCAACGTCTATGGAAAGTGTTGCTTGTGTTGAAGAAGGAGAGCAGATATCTGATCTAGAGAAAGCTAATTTGACAATAAAGTATATTCTCAACCATGAGTTTTTATATGCGTTAGACCAAAATAGAATGAAAAATTCTGTTTCGAATATTTCGTTGTTTGCGTAAATCATTATTATTGTAATAAATTATTTAGAAGTAAGAAACGTTCGGTATCAGTGAAAACCACTGGAGCTGGAAAGGTACGAATCGCTCCTCCAGGAGGTAATGTTTTTTCCACCACTTCGAGACAATCTTCTACACTTAAAAGTGTGCGAAGGTCAGTTACTCTTTTGTATTTTCTTCTGTGTTGCTGTCTTCCTATGTCGCTTTGCAGTATTGCGTTACAGGTCATCACGTGGTCACATTCTCACTGCAAAATTACGTGACTTCGAAGTTGAAAGCAAATTACATGAATCGTGGAAGCCTTCGAAACGTGTTGACCCTAACTCAGCTTTGAGCATATTACGAAGAGTGTCAAAGTCTGTCATGCAACGATTTATCCAAATTTATATTGTCCTGATTTTTTTCTTTACAAATTCATGAAAATTCCATTATATTGTGGTGTATAGCTGCTTCAAGGTTCATGTCTTGTATATGGTATATAATAAATAGTAATGATATGCACTTGCAATTTCCTCAGTTTTAACCTCAATTAGAGTAGTGATTATGTATTTTTTAGGTTTTTATTTCTATACCATTGAGATGTATTGTGGTCTCTCCCTCGTTGCAGGTACACTCGTCCGCCGAGATCTCCATCGCCTCAGCTTTTGGAAACTTTAGTACCTGATCATGACGAATACATTGAACCGGAAGCTAGTCATGATGTTATAACTTCAAAAGGAGAAAATCCCGAAGGTACTACGCTGGTAGTATTTTGGTTTATGTTGCATTCGTATTTAACCCAAAAACTTACTAGGGAACGGTTTAGAACTAAAACTTGACGCGGGTTTAATACTATTAGTACTAATACTATCGAAATTGCTCAATTGCTCAGATGTGAAACAGAATAACCAAGTATTGCAATGCAATGACGCCGCAAACATAGTAGAATTGGAAGCCGAATCAATAGAAAACGTTAATAATGCGGCGATTGATACTTCGGAATTATTGGAACTAGATACGCCATCCAATGAGAAGGCAAACAGTGGATTATGGAATGATTCGATGGTATTGTTTATAATTAATAGGCATTTTCTGATTGTTCCAAAATTCATCTAACGGTTTTCTGCGTTTGAATATTCTTGTTTCAGATTTCTATTGCAGCTAACGAGAAAATTACATCAGAACTATCTCCGACTGTGCAGAGTAGTGAAGTTTTAAATGAAATTTCATTATCTCGTACTCTTTCTTAAGAAATTGTTTAAGTATCTCTCAAGAAATTATTTAAGCTGGTCGGATCTCTTGCCGAGTTGTGCGCCCATCATCACGTTTTGTTAACTCCGATTTTGTTTCACCACTGCGAAATAAAAAATTGAGTCGTACAACTAATGTGCCAGAAATGGTTTCAATTGTTTGTAATTTTGATTTGCTACGTATATAGATACCAATTTTAATGTATTAAAAAAATGTCCACGTATAGGATACCTGTGGAGTAGATGTCAATATTGAAACCGAAAGAAGTGATAGATGTGATGATGAAAGCGAAGGCGATCACAGTACAAGTGTAGTGAAAGAAGGTGGTTTTTCCACACATATTGTGCAACCGGGAACGTCGAAGCCAACACTTACTGAGGTTCCACACCACATAATGGAAACGCGGAGGTTTCTTACTGTTATCCATATTATCAGCATGGAATCAAATTCTAGTGTATTTTGTAAAAATCTTTCATTTAGTAAGCATATTGGTAAATTTTTCCTTATTTTCTCAGACGTTCGAAAGGCAAGAAGACTCATGGAGTGAAAATTAGGCTCAAGATTTTTAACTTTGGGAATTTCCCTCGCGTGCGAGTTGTAGAAGATACAAACTATGGCAAAGTTGAAGGCGAAATTAGCACGGTAAGTTGTTGTTATTTGATTATTAGGTTTCGGAGTATTGCAGCAGTTGTTATTTCTATAGACGGTTTCTGAACCCATGCCAAAGAAGAAAACTCCGGTGAAGAAGTACATTTCTCCATGGTCACGTTACAAACCATCTGTTAAACCGGTGCTAGGAAACGTTTACTACAGCGATGGTACTGTTTTTTGTTTGAAAGAATTGTGATGATGTTCATTGCATCATTCCTTAAATGTTTCGTGTCTGGGAATTTTGCATCTTATTTACATTATATTGGATCTATCGTGTTTTATAAACTACTATTCCTCTTCAATGTATTCTCACTCTTATGTTAATGTGTAAAATAGGAAGTGTCGAAAAGCTTGGCGTTTCTGTCAACGCAGTCATGGATCGCTTATTGGCAGAAGTTTGTCAGGACGGCATTACTCGTCATTCTGCAATTGTGAATAAGCGAGAAAAAAGAAAAAGGTATAGAAAAGTTTCGGTGCCCTTATTAAGTTTCGTGCTAATTAGATGCGGTATATATTCAGAAATATCGAAAAAGCACGCCAGCGTGTGCATCGTCTCAAAGAAGAAAGAGCAGCGCGTGAGGCTCAGGGATACGTGACAGTAACTGCGAAATCTACGAGGTTATGTCATGCAATTTATAAATGATGTTGCTAGCATGTACATTTTAATGGACGGAATAGTAATGTTGTTGTGAAATAAGGAAATAACAAAGTAGTAAAAAATCTAGGATTGGTTCTAGTGGTTATTTCTTTCTTATAAATGCAATAAATTCATAGGATCGAACAGTTTCATCATTGTGAACTTGGTCCACGATCTCGAACTGGGAAGCATACACTTCTACAGAAAGATTTTCATTATCCTTCATTGAAACGCGGTACGAAGGCTGAAATTAAAAAAGTTCGTAACGATTGCTTGCCTCAATAGTAGGAAATATCATCATGACTTGTGCACGCTTAAAATCTAATTCTGCGACTTATAAACATGATCTCTTCGAGTTTGTAGAATGAAGAACTTCGTCGCCAGCGATCTCGAAGAGTAATGAATCAATTGGCTGAGTCAACTCGTGAAGATGAAAGTAAATTAAGACCACCTAGCTCATGCCAACCACTTACCACTGGGAAATATGGTAATCATTGGAACGTTATTGTTGTATCATAGCTCCTTTTTGTTTCTCTCGTTGCAGCATGTATTGCTAAGCAACTTTTGGTTCAGACTTTGACTCTCGACCCAATGATCAACCACCTTTCAATTTTGAAAAACACGAACGTTCACGAGTAGACGAAGAACAGCGTGAAAAACAAAAAAGGCTCACCATGCCGGTTCGAATTGTATATGATATCATTAATCTTCTTTTTTATAAAAAAATTAGCTTTTCACTGTAAGCTCTTCGTTATATGCTTATTCTTGCAGATTTCTTTTAACACTTTCTTGTCTTCAAAGACATCTGTGTTGGCAGCGCAACCACTGCTGCAACCACAGAGATTGAGTGAAAGAGCTCCTATTCCTGACCATTTCTACAGAGAATTATTGTGTGAATATAATAGTACACATGAAACAGTGGAAGATTCGTAAGTGTTTCTGAGTTGTTTGTTCATTGATACTTTTTTACATTGTGTTCATTGGTATTTTAAAACCAATTCAGCACATTTCTTATTTATTCACCATTTTAACATTTTGAGAGTGAAGAGAACTTCTCGACGCAATTTATATTCTTCTAAACTTATCCTTTTTTCAATAAGAATTTTGTAAGGTGCAAAACTGCAAATGCTGCAGTAGATTTCTTCAGTGAAAATGCAGAAAGTGCTAAACTTTCCAGAGTTGAACTTGCAAGAAAAACAACTCATTTAGTCGAAGGGTGCCTTGGATTTCAGGATTTGAATATATCATTTTTGGACACATTAAATCATGCATATATATATATATATATATATATATATA
>KN716461.1:129036-144783 GCA_000816705.1 Dictyocaulus viviparus | reverse complement strand
TGGTCTGACCTCTTCACCAAGGCCCTAAAAAGGGATTATGATGCTCGTCGAATCCCTAGATCGAAAAGAACTCACTGGACTACCCTTGCGCGCGATAGGGAAAAATGGGAGTTTTACTGGTGCCCGCTCGACTCAGTCGATGATCAACGGGAATCCAGGTGATCCAGGTGAAGAAGACCAGGTTCGACGTTGTTCGAAACGAGAAGACGCCAGCTATTGAGCGTTGTTAACGATATTAGAGATGAACTATTCCTCGGAAAAAGCGTTAGTAGAGGTGTCGGTGGCGTACGTGTACTCGTTAATTCAAACTTGGGCATGAATATCGATTCGTTTGTATAGTTAGCTACCCGAATCGGACGTTTAATATTAGACGTAATCTAATGCTAGATTTGAAAATCTTCATCGTCTACGCTCCTATGCCGAACTATGATGAAGGTGAAACCAAAGCATTTTATAAGGAGTAAGAGAACTTCTACAGAAAAGATCACTGATTTTCGGGTTTCTAATGCTAAAATGAGTCGTAAAAAATGTAAGAAGGGCGTCACATTAGACTTAATTTCCTCAATTTAACAAGCATCAATCCTTATTTCATTCATGGGTTTTTCATAAAGTGAGCTTTCTTCTTGATTTCTCGTGATAGCATTATCCACAAAACGAAGGTGATATAGAAATTATCCACATTACAATTGTCTGCTTTGTCACAATCTATTGAATTTACTATCTAGTACAAAATGCAAATGATTTATTACAGACATGACGACATTGTATCGCCTTGTTAAACGAATTTGCCAGTATGTATAGTAAAGATGAAGTCAAAAAGCTCCATTTTAGTTGATGAATTTTAACAACAATATCCGCTATACTTATATAGGACTATTTCACTCCTTGATCTTTAAGCTCTAACAACATTGTTATCGTTTTTACGCTAACAAATCCCGATTCGTAGTCGACGAAGGTCAGGACAAAGGTGACGTAGTAATGAAACCTTTATTTCCGTTTGAATGTGGTCTATGCAGCAGAATCCCTTCAGAAATCTCGATTGTTGCACAGGTTAATCTTTACTAATCTTGTTGTTATGCTCGATCGGATAATTTGCGTGCACAGCTTGTAACGTACACTTAACAAGCGAATAGGACTGTGATTCTGAATATTCTTTTGGTCATTATTTTTATGCAGAGGAACTGTGCGTGAGGTTCTTCACTTGCCTGTATCTTTCCATTCTGAAGACATATTGTCATGTGATGCACAAGTACTGCATGTAGCTTGAGGCGGCGCTTTCCCTAAACTATATTGAAGGTAGCCAATCAGAATATAATCTCTTCGAGATAGAGAATATTCACTTAATAACTTAACCGGTTCAGAAACTGTTTCCATTTTTCGTGTTTTCTATAAGAATATTATTTCAGAGTCAAGAATCTGAGATAGTTTTTTCTTGCATTTTCAACAAATAACTATCTCTTCGATGTAAATTAAATATTAAATATACAAATACATCATAGTCTACTCTCAGATGACTTTATATATATTGCACCTCCTCATCTTGGATCGAATGCATAAGAAATTAAAGCGAAAATAAGTCGTACTGAAGTAATAACGAAACGATATTTTATTCTTCCGAGTTTCCGCGCTCTATTTAGTGTAAATAGTAATTTTTTGGATTTTGTAGATATAATGTAAGAATTTGTACCATGTTGTTTTTCAATTTGTGTTATTTATTAGATTTCGATTAGTACCATTTCATGTAATGCGAAGATTATAAATGCATTTCTGAGCGCAAGTGATAGCTTGAGTTACAACAAAGCAAGTATATCTGCGCTGATAGCGTGTATTGCTTAAGTTTTTTTAATTGTCAATCTTATATTTGTCAATAATTAGTTTACAATAGCAACAACTGTTGTTTTGAAATCTATGTTCTACATCATATTTGTGTTAATAATTCAAAGCGTTTTTATTTTCTTAGCATAAAGCGAGCAAACGGTATTCTTCAAAATCTTTTATACCCTTGTTACAGTATGAACGACATATCTAAGAATGACGAGTCAAGTGACCATATAATTAGCGATACTTGTGATGATGATGTTGTTGGATGTCTTCCAAGAATGTTTCTAACCTGTCATCGCGAAGCTATAGAAAACATAATAATGTCTCTACCTGATGTTGTGTCTGAAGGAGATCGCAGTGCTTTAGACGTAAGTTCAACTTCAGATTATTGAACGTAGTGATGAAAATAAATGTTTCAGAATCATTTTGACCGATTCTCTCGTCTACTAGGTATTTACCAAGAACAACCGAATTTGCTTGATTCTGCTATCCCTTCTCTTTTGAAAACGCTAGAATCGTATGTCAAGCTTCCTTCTTCAAGTATGCGGTTTAACATTTTAGTTTGGTAAAAAACTATAAAGAATCTGTTGTAATTTATAAATTCATTACATATTTAGTTAATTCTAACAAAAGCTTGGACCAGTTGTCGATCATTGCACTGCGTTACATATTCTGTATTATGAAAGTTCGCGGCTCTAAAGTAGTCGTAAGACTATTACCACATCATGTACGTTCTCTATTTTACCACCGTATAATGATAGCGAGAGTATCTTTTAATATGCTTCTATGTGATTGTTTAATTTATACGTACATATATCGAGAACTGGTTAAAAATGACTGATTTCTCTGTTATAATCTAGCTCTCAATTCATAATCTTATGTTTTTGAAGTAGTTTTAAGAAATACTTCAAAATTATCTGACACTCAGGTTCTTCATTGCTGGGCAATTTATATAAACGTCCCTTATATATCAATTACGAAATGTGATAGTTCAACTCAAAATTGGAATATTTACGTCTTACCATCCATTTGAGGTTCATGTAAATAACATTGCAAATAGACCTAAATAGTATCGATATTAAAATTTTATTCGCAAATTATGATCACAATGTTTCATAGATTTTCCTTTATGAATAAGTGGACTCTTTTCTATATGCTATAAAGTGTGTTTCATGTGCATACTGTTTTTTTTAACAGGTATCGTACTTGGACAAGCTTTTGAATGCATTGGAACAATACCAAGATAATGTAGGCAGCGATTTATACGAACGTCATGCATTACTTCTATGGTTGTGGATAGTATGTAAAAATCCATTTGATTTTAAAAAGTAAGTTTGTTCTCTTTTACGTCGTTCATAACGTTTTATCTGTCTTTTTTCAGATTCGATCCTGTCGACAAACCTGGTCTGACTTCCAGTCGCATTTTAAAAATAGCTACATCTTATTTGAAGTATCCATGGGCCACTACACACGTTAGATTTCACTTAAAAATTTTGGCTTATATTTGATTTTTTATGAAGCGATTCTTATTGCACGAAAGGCTCTGATATCTTTACTATTGAAGAAATAGTCCTATTGAACTATACGCAATAACGCTTTTCTTCATTTATGTCACACAACCATCGAAGATTACAAACAGATCGTTCATGATAATATCGATCTTCTGATTCTGAACTAAAACAACGTCGCAACCTGGGATCCTGAACATTTGTAATGAAACGATATAGTGGACGTGATTTAGACGTAGGAGCGAAAAATAAGAAGGCCTTATCTCATTGCTGAAAGGTTGTTCCATTTTAGGTTATGTTCTGGTAGCTTTAGTCAGAAGGTATAAAAAAGTACGAGCTCTTCGAGTTAATATACTGAGATCTATTAGAGCAGCACCGTGTATGCTTAACCATGATTTTCGAATAAGTGGTGAATAATGTAAGATTTACTGCGAAGAAAAATACTCTGTTTGTGTCAGCTTCGACCACTGATATGAACTAGTGGACTAGACGATTCCATGAGGTTGATGGGATTTCTAAAGCTAATTTTGCTTTGACCGAAAAGAGAGATCAAAGGAAGGCACTTTACACAGCGACTTGTAAGTGGATCCAGATGTATTACAGAAGAACTTGAGTCGGACACTTAGGTAAAGCTATCAGACTATCGTTCGCAATCTAAATAAAATGGGCATTGCAAACTGTAGTTTTTATGGAACGGACGCCTCAAAGCTTACCCATCACTTCGGCATTGACGCTTCACCATCTGCAGAAACCTGCTTCGACCAATCGTGTACGACTTTCAAGTCGGTCTAAATAAAAACCACAAGCGACACCTCCAATTCTTGGAAAACCCGCAAATATCGATGGAAACGTCTTCAGAAGTTGACCCGCAGCAGATCGAGAAGATTTTTGAAACAACTTTATGTCAATGGTTTCACCATATTCCGATAGAACTGAGCTGAATCACAATACCACATCCACAATACAACAAAATGCAGAAAAATTGCACGGCCGCAACAAACACTTTGGGGGAAATCTTTTTTGTCGTATTATGATATTTGGCGTTTTTCAGCTAGCAGCGGTATTGGTAATTGCTCAATGTCTTGCTCGTCATGATGGTAAATCACTCATTTCTGAAACAGTATATGAATGCGTTGAGCATATATCAAAGAACTCGGAAAATATTCTTGCTTACACTGTGCTTATTTGCGCTATTTTCAAGCATGTGGGTGAACTGTATGCCTATTTTATATTATTCTGTTTCACAGCATTGTATATTTTTTTGCTTAGGTAAGTATTGCTTTTAGGTGGATAGACAACATCTCTTGGTCCACGTTCCTGCAGTTCGTAAAGCTTTGACTTTACATTTTCCATTAGAAATCTCTAAGAAAGATACCTTGACGAGAAAAATATTTATTAAACTAGTACAAAGACTTGCACTAGTAGTATTGAAGCCTAAGTTAGCGGCATGGCGATATCGGTAATTTTCTTATATTGTTATGTTTATAGGATTATTCGCTTTCATTGCGTCAGTAAATGGTAGTTCTATAAATGAACTCAAATAAGATTTTTAATTTTTTGTTTTCATATAGACGTGGAAGACGTCGTTTGGAAGAGAATCTAAGAAGAACCACTCTTTCATTGTCTAATGGGCAAAATTTTGTGTCAATTGAAGAGCAACAGAATAGTGGCAACATACGGTCGAACGAGATTTCTTTCAATGAGGAAGTGGAAAATGTAGAGCAAGAGGACTACGACAAACCTAGTGATCTTGTTTGTTATCATTATGATTATGTATGTCAGTAGTTTGGATTTAGTTTATTCGGATTTTAGGTTGAATGGGCAATTGATTGTGTTTTGCATGCCCTTTCAGACGATCACACAATGGTAAGATGGTCTGCTGCAAAAGGTGTTGGAAGAATTACGTCACGGCTTTCTAAAGAATTCGCAACTCAGGGTTTTTTTTCGCTTGCACGATTATATTGCGCCAATTTTTCTATTAATTACTATTATAGTTGTGGATTCAGTCATTTCCCGCAATTTCCATCGTCTTGCCGGTCACTGCTCTTGGCATGGTGGCTGCTTGTCATTGGCAGAACTTTCTCGTCGTGGATCTCTTCAACCAGAAGCTCTTGATAAAGTCTGTTGTACCAAATAGTTTAGCGCAGAGGAAACATCCTAGTTACTTTTATTTTTTCATTATTTATGAATAGAATGAGGGTTAGTATAACTCTTGACGGTTCCTTGAATGTACCTATCTTCCAAACACTGCATTTTTGTTTTTCATACGGTAAGATTTGTATGAAAATTAATTTGTTAGTTTCTTTTAGGTGTTTCCTATCATTCAGCAAGCATTATTCTACGAAGAACCAATGGGCGGACACGCTTTTGGCAGCAATGTCCGCGATGCCGCGTGCTACGTTCTTTGGGCCTTTGCTCGTGCATACGAACCACGCGAATTAATGAGCTTCATTGAAACGGTTGCGACAAACCTGGTACTTGTGGTCTATTCATTATTATAGTAATTATTATTGTATGTAGACATTATTATATAACAATTGAATGTCTTTGATGAATTTATGCTTTCTTGTAGAAACCTAAACTGTATTGTAAAATTATTCCTTAACATGCTAGATATGTGTTGCACTGTTTGATCGAGAAGTAAACTTACGTCGCGCTGCGTCAGCTGCGTTTCAAGAAAATGTAGGTCGTCAAGCCCACTTTCCTAACGGAATTGACTTGCTAACAATAGGTATGAAGCTGTATTATTTAGTTTTTTAGTTTCTACATTTTAAATGCTAACCTCAGTGTTAAGTGGATTATCTCGCGGTCGGTAATCGTTGGCGATGTTATACAAAAGTTTGTATCGAAGTTATTAGTTTTCCGAAGTATGCAGATTCAATAATTGATCATTTGATCAATAAGAAGGTAATCTCTATGCTTGTGATTGTTGGTTGTATCAATCTTTCAGCTCTATCACATGCTATTATTAACTTTTAAAGATATTGAGGTTCATCATTGGGACAAGTTGATCCGTGAACAAGCAGCCGTAGCACTTGGTCTCTTAGCTCCTTTACATTCGTCCTATGTATTATCTAAACTTGAAATTCTTCTTAATGGATGTAGTTTATCAAATCCCGTTAGTTTCATTCGATACTTTTGTTTCATTTCTGCTATGAGTATTTTCAATCTATAGCTTTTTGAGATCCACCGGCATGGTTACTTACTTGCATTATCTCACTGTCTGAAAGGCTTGCTTTTAGCAGGATATTATTGTGATGAAGACGTAAGAGCTTACTTTGAGTTAAAACCGCTTGGCGATTAAACTATTTTTTAGTTTCAATCCGTTTAGATTTTGCATCAAGCGACTTCGATTCCAAGGAAATTGCTACCAGAACTTGAGAAGCCAAAAATTCTTGGAGGAGAACTAACACGTCTAGCACTGTCTAAATTCATTTATTGTTTGGCTGCAGTTCCAGTAGCCCTTGATTTTGAAGATGTAAGTTTTGTAGCTGTATCTTCATAGAAACGGCTGATTGAGTCTTGATTCGTTCCATTTCTAAGTTTAGTTCCCATAGAGCTGTGTGTGGCTTTACGGATTTGTTTTTGCAGTCGATTTTGTTTCTCTCTTCATTGCTTACATATATAATGGTTTTTACTACAATGATTTAACCATTTATGTTTGTTTTTGAATATTGTGTCTATGTAGCAAACGCAAACAAATGTTTGGAAAATGCAAGATATATGGAAAGCACATAGTATTCAGCAGCTAAGCTAATCATTCATGCTATTGAAAGAAAGGCACTTAATTAGAACTTCTGTGTGTGCAAATCTCCATAATTATAGACTGCAAACATATGCAATTGATCCTACATTTGACAGTAATTTAATGATAATCTGGATTTGGGAAATCAATCAAGAGTGACTGAGAACTGTTTTGTTCTCACTAATCCATTTCATGTATTTTATAACTTTAGCCATTACCTCAACAATATAATTGGTGGACTATTTTGACCATGGGAAGGTCATTACTACTCCTTTGTACCTAGAATTGAAGATTTTTCAGAAAGTTTCTGAATCTCAACTCAATTACGGTAGAATGGATATGATTCGATTCATATAGGCATATCACCCTAAGTATGTCTCATAAAACGTCTCATACAACGAAGCCCAATTAGTTTGTGGTTAAGGCTGAGCTATGAAAAAGAAAGAACGTTCATTTGTTCCTGAGTCCTCACTACTTTTCCCATCTTAATTTCTCAAAAAAAAAGTATAGATTTTAACAGGGATTGATGGTTGGAAATTTGAATATAGCTAAACGTAGAGAAAAGTGAAACATGCCTCTAGCTTTTGATATTTGATATTTTTACTCTTTATTTATGTTAGATACCAATGTGTGTAAGTTGTTTTTGTCTTTTTGCTAAACTAAACAATCAACTTATCGTACAAATGATGATCGATATTAAAGAGATTCAACTGAGTGTAAATACGAATAGAAACGTAATTCAGTCTAAATATTAAGTCTATTCACGTCCTACGAATAGGTGGCGCAGTCAAATGTCGTACAGACTATTTTTTATTTCGTATTAAGTAAGATGATTCGTAGTAATCATTTCATGGAAAATTTTCTATGCGAAATGGAAAACCATAATTTAGATTATAATGTGGCAAGAAAGGATTGTTATCCTTGCATGTGATGATACAGCTGCAGTGAGGTCTGCTGCTGCCCTTGCTGCTTCGACGTTTTTTCCCTCGTTTTTCAATGATAAAATGCTAACCAATGCTCGCGACATTGTAGAGAAAATTGCCAGAAGGGTATGTTTAATATATTTATAAATCATTGGATCACATTCTTCTTCACAGATTGTTAACGCGCGGCGTGAAAATGAACGGATAGGTCTCTGTTCAATTGTGGCTTTTATTCCTCCAGATCTTATTTCTTCTCATCTGATTCAAGCTATATGCAATGTAATTTTGAAGTGAGTTTATATTTCTTACCACTTTTCATCAAAGCAAAATTTATTCTAACGCTTTTCTGTTATTGTGGGACATACTATTTGTTGAAGCTTGTTTAGTCCCAATATATAAGATATAATATAATACTATATAATAATGATACTGCATGAGTCTTCACAGATTAAGGACTAAATGACTCAATCTCAAATGTAGTTACTAGTTTTGTTGTGGCATTATCTAGCATTTTTTCCAAAATTGTGAAGATGTCGAACAGTTTTAAATACAACTTGTGGAAACAGCGCGTTTTTTGTGTTAATATTAGACTGAAGTTGTATTTATACTCAGACAGGGTGACACAGATGCGAAATGGGCGTTAGGCCGACGTGCAGCAGTCGATACACTTGGTACCATGTTTTGTGGACAGCCAGACAATATTTGTATTCAGTTAGTCTTTGATGTTCTGTTCCGAGCTACAGAGGACTACACCACTGATTGTCATGGAGACATTGGACGTTTGGTAACCTCAGGTTTTTTAATACTTGAGATAAGGTCTGCCGAAAAATTCTGTCCGACTCTAGAGTAAAAAAAATAATTTTTTCTATCGCCAATAAATTTTATTACGAATTATAATTGCCATTATTATTAGTGATTAAGTGCTAGAGTGTGGCCAATTTGTATATACAATTTTGGACAGTGATTCATCTTTTGATGTGGGAAATTGAAGAACTTTCCAAGAAGTTTATTGAGGACGAAAACAAGTAATAGTCGGCGATCAACTCGGAATATGTGGTGAATGCAACAAAATTTCTCAGTCTAGTCTTGTAGTTTTTTGAATAGTCTCTAAAGATCATATGGCGTAACATTATCAGAATGCAGTATGATGTTCTACCTATTCATCACTGTTGGCTTCTTTTCTTGGATATCTGTCTTTAAATAATCGAGTTAATGACAATATTTTTTTTGATTTAGTTTTTCATTTGTTTTTAAACGTCCGTAATGTATTGTTCCTTGGATGTTCCATCAGATGCACAACATTCTGTTCATTAGAGTCAAAACTATCATAGAGTTGGATTGCGTAGGTTTTCCAAGGTCACAATATGCCCGTTTTTTTAGATTGTTCTCATAAGTAGTCCATTAATCTTGTCCAGTTATCCAATTTAAGAAGAACCGTTTTCTGCATGTTCTATATTTCTTCTTTGTTGAAATTTTTTCAAAATACAGTGGCCTAACTGTGAATTTCATCATTAGCCATGTCTACAATATTGCTATACACATAAAACTAATGTGTTTTAGTTAATTTCATACTTCACTATGTGTACATCAACCAATAAGAACGGACAGAACTTCACGATAGACTTTGTATTATATTATGTTATATTATATTGTTTTGTATTATATTATACTATATTATATTATATTGCATTATATATTATGTTTTATTTTATTTTCAATTTAATTATATTTGATGTGTGTTTCTTAGGTGGTTTACGACATACAACAACATATAAACATTCCAAAATGCAAATTCGAGCTGTCGCCAGATATATATATATATATATATATATATGGGGAAGTAGGAAATCTTCACTATGAATGGGCCAGATAAAACACCTCGTGGAAAGTCGTACTGCTGTAGAAAAGAGATTCATAGTCGAAAACATCATCATCTTTACTTTGCTCTTTTGATAGTGTATTCATTCCACGAATTACCAATGAGGTGTGAAACAAATGTTAGCCTACTGCGGCAATTGTCTTCTTAATAATTCTTGTGGATAAGAAGATTATTCTCAATAAGAAGCTTGCTTGGGAATCATATAAGAGCATCGGGATTTAGTGAAAACGTCAACGAATGTAAGATCTTTGCTACACCACACCTCTGTTTCTTAGTGCATACTTTGGATGCATTTGGGGGTAATATAAACACTGTGAAAGATCAATTGTATCTTACATATGAAGTACATAAGTTGATGATTGCTGAAAAGAAATTGCAAGCGATTGGATTCTACTGGACCTTAATCGCGCTGCAAAGAGAATACCAGCCACATGGTTAGGATAGAGATTAGGATGGTCATTTGAATTCTTGAGAAAAATAAGTCGATTAGTCTTGTGTGTAAATAACGAATTAATGTTTTACTTGAGTGCCTTCTACTCTGCGTACTCTTCAACTGTAACACAGGTTATTCATAAAATGAGAGGAACTTAGGAAGGGAATCAAATCTGCTGTAAATTCATTTCATGAAGAAATATTTCACGGCAACGATATTTTTATCACAGATGCAATCCATCTTTCTGTGTAGATATACCTCTTATTCGTTTTTCTCCACGATATTGTGGTGTTTCAATGCGAGCAGTCTTCAGCGGGCTTGAGATGAGCGGCCAATACTGCTTCCCGCCCTTTGTTGCTGTGGTTCTAATTTACTAACCTCTGATAAATGAAATACTTAAATTGCTTAAGACCGTACCCTGATCTTGCGTAAAAACCTTTTGACTCAAGTTTGCATTTTACCGCTGACCCTATCACGCACTATGTATTCACCTAATACTATAACGTCTGCTTAAACATATATTATTTGAAGTGTGTTATTTGAATCTGTATTCTGTCTAATTTTTATGACAAATACACCAGGTGAGAATGTCTGCAATGTGTGCAATGACAAGGATATTATGTCTTCCAACGCTCAATCGGATGGTTGTCGAGGAATACGTACAGCGCGTAGTTCAGTCTATCATTCAACAAAGTGTTAGCAAGATTGGGCGCATACGAGAGGTATTTACGTGCTCTTTCTGAGTTTAAATTACATACTCTTTATTTTCTAGACTGCTTGCAAGTGTATCAAAATGATGTTGTCCATAGATAACATCAGAATGTATATTGCGCAAGCTGATGAATTGTCCAGAATATATCGTGATGAACATGACTTCATTCAGGTCTTCTGTTACAATATTCTTTTACTGTTTCTCTTAATCGTTTGAATTAGGTTTTCAGGACTCTGTCTATCTTTTGGTTACACCGCTTTTGGTCTATAATGAATACTACCATGATCTCATTTGTGGCCTTATTCTTTCAGCTGGTAACCCATTTTTTCTCGCTCGCTATTTGTCTTTGTTGATTTAACGTTCCCATTTAGGAGGCGTGAGTGAGGGTACCACATTGCATGCATCCCAAGCTTTGATGGCTTATCAGATGTCTATCTCAAAAGACATAATGGTATAGGATATAAAGTATCGATTTTTCAAAATAAAGCTGTATGGCAATTTATAGAGCGCTCATCACTTATTTAATTAAAAATTCGAGAACTTTCTTCGGAGAATTTAAACTTTTATAGTAGTATTGGAAATTTAGCTTTTTTCCACTTTATGATGCATTTTATTGTTTCTCCACTTTTTGAATTGTGCTTCCATAACTTGGATATTCACGAAACAGTTGAATTGCTGTAGAGACTTACAGAGACATCATAGTCTTGAGTTTATGTTTAAGTCTAGTTATAGCAAGTGAGTATTTTAGGTGGAAGACTTTTTGATATATCATAATTTTAGTCAATGGAACGTTATCTTAACTCTGTGGCGGAGTTATTTGACACTGGCCGAAAAGTTCCACGAATAAGAAATAGTGTTTTGCGATTTCTTCCGCAAATCCTGTCAAAACTTTATATTCTCGAACAGTCCCCCGATTCTTCAAAGGCTCTTTCTCGCATAATACAACTATTAACCAAGGTCTGTAGATAGTTTACTTCAACTAATGAAGTTAAGGTTATTTCTCATCTTTTGGTAGTGATTATTTTAATCAATACAGGTGATAAATTCGAAATCAATATCACCATCCCATCTCAAGTGGGCCATCACATCGCTGTGTTCGTTGATTAGTTGTAATCGTAACAGTCAGACATGGTGTACTGCTACTGAAATAGTGAGTCATGCAATCTACTGACATATAAATTGTGAAGATTGTGTATTGGCTATATAACAGTTATTATGGTATATATGATTTCGATTTATTACTATGTTTTTGAACAAATGGAGGATTTTTATCCATCCTTTTTTTCGTTTCTAAAGGTAGTGCGGTCACTTCTGAATCCGCTTCCTATTGTCAGGCGTTTCGCTGCTGAAGGACTTTATGAAAGTTTGTGTCTTCTCGACGTCGATGAACAGGTGTGTCATACTTTGTGTACTGCTATAAATCAGGACAATAATGAGTTGTCATAATTTGTTATGTTCAGGTGCTAATATTGCTGACAGATACTGCTTGGAATGAAACTACTCCCGTAGCCATATCTTCAATACATGAAACTACGCAAATCATTAAAAATATTCTTTTAGTTGATGATCCACCGAATTTACGTCAAAATAAGTTGTTATCGACATTATAATCTTGTGAATTAATAATTCTTGCAAATATTTTTATTAATTGTACTTTATAGTTTGATCTCACTCATTTGATTTGTTCTAGGTACGGGTTTTTTTCTTATTTTTTGTTGCTTATCGCAAATAAAGTTTTCTGAAGTTTTTTTAGTAACGATTGAGTTGCTCGCTTTCTTACGTGATTGATTTGTAATACTACTTATAAACTAATTCATTGCCGCAGAGCATTATAAGAATGTCGGGCTCGGATCCAATTGGTGATGTGTATGCTGTCGTTATGACAATGTTAAATGGTTCCACAGTTGATGAAATCAATCAAACCTACAAGTGGGGAAGTACAGTCCTATTTTCTTTGACGAAAAGCTAATAAATTTTCAAATTTGTAGTAAGTGTTGGGGTAAGGATATTGATCTTGAGAAGCTTGGCTTTCCCACTCTTGAGAAACTGCTGCAATCTCATCCTGAGCGATTCTATCACAAAGTATGATCTTATTTAGTAGATTGCCTATGAGAAAAGTATGGCGATATAAGGAATGGAACACAGTTTTACGTTTTTAGGGAAATAGGTGGTTTGGGAAGCAAACATCATCCAACAGAGAACTTGCCCAAGTTATTGCAGCAGGGAACTCTCAGTCAGGTGAGATTTTCGCAGTGAAGTAATGTGTTTTGATCTGATTATCAGTTTAATATTTTTGGAGGGAGGAAGCAGACTAGAACAATTAGTAGTGGGAAGCTCCGTTCATCGTCGAAGTCAAAATAGTTAGTTGTTTTTCAGATTTCAGAAGCTTATCATTATCAGGCATAAATTGTTTCATGAAAATTTAATTTTTCGAAGTAACATGTTATTTTGCTCTAACAAGAAAGTGTGGTTACTTGCTCTACCGTATTTTTTATAAATCAGATTGATTGTGAAAAGTGTTCCATCCAAATTTTTCAAAGTTTGTTTTGTAACAACCCAAATAATTGTAATTATGTTTAATAAACACCAAAAGACAAATGCAGGGAGTTTATAAGACGTTATTTGTAGTCGACAACTCAATCATAATTATGAGAATGCGATTATTGAAGAAATATTGGTACTTTTTTGTGAAGATATCCATAAAGGACTGTATACGTAGTCAACGACGACGGTCAGCTATCTGCGTGGTTTCATTTGTCTAAAAGTGTTATGTAAAGCAGAAAATTTCCAATGGGGCTTGAGATATGCATGAAAATAGTGAATTATGATAGTCTGCCATAGTCTTTGCAAATTGGCAAATTTGAATGGGCTTGTACATCTGAATGTGAATCTTCCACTATAGGAAGCTGATGGCTGTTAGACCTATATTTTCACAAAAAAGGTCGAGTGATTTTTGGCATCTGCTTATAGAAATCCACCTTTTGCGTTTGGTTGACTTTGTGACTAGTGGTCTTCGAAATGTTATCAGATAACAAGAACACAATTGAAACACACAATATTTTTATATTAGAAAATTTCAAAGATCCAACAATGTATCGAAAAGATGCATCTATAAAGGTTATCCAACATACTTGGGTGAATGACTTACGAATCTTTTGTTTTAAAAGGGAATATCTTGGCCATGATAGTTTTACCTTCATTGCCTCGAATAACAAGTTTATTTTTCGGTTGTGTGAAATTCTAGAATGCTTGCGACAATGTCGACATGGGCTTCGCTTATCAATGTTTTCAAGAAGCAAAGGTTTATTGTGATAATCTGAAAAGTAATTGGTAAACAAAATGTCTGATTAGTTTGGTGAATACGACAAAGTTATGCATAACAGCTAGTGTAACGTTTGCAGCGAATTAGATGCAAAATGTGCCCTTGCGTCATAGTGAAAGATTCTGTCCTTTTCACCAATCTCGAGTGCCCTTTTCATCAATTTCATTACGTTTTCTAATGCTCTTCAAGCACTTGTAAAATACTTTGATTTAGCTATAAATTAATTGTGCGCTCAATGAATCGATTCCACAATTCAGCAGCTTTCATGAAAATGAAATACAGAGAAGGAATTTCCCACCGAATATGGTGACAGGGATTGAAAACAGAACCAACGGAAAACCAGTTTGTGTTGGATTTGGGTATCATTTTGCATTTTGTTTTTAGTTTAACGATTCGTCTTTTTTAAATGTCTTCATTTTCTCGGTCCAGCAACGACTCTTTCAATTATTTTTCAAGCAGAAGCTCGTCTACAAATGCATGCCGTACATCTGGTAATGAGAATACTACGGGTGATTCTAAATCAGAATGCTAGGATATTCTAATTGATCATTTTTATTCTTTAATTGCTTTTTAAATTATATTTTATGTAGGTAGTCTTCCTTTAACACAAACAACTTTTATTTTAACCACTTAGCTAATTTCAATATTGAAGGCAATTAATCTTGTTTTTCTCATAACTAATTCTAAAGTTTGCTAATGCTTAATTGATTCTTTTAGAGTTACAGCCTATCAATAATTCGCAGTTGTCGTCTATGTACTCGGATCGCTGTCAAAAGGTTAAAGACTAGTCTCATTTGTCACTTAGAACGTATAATGTGAAAATGTTATGTATTCAGATGAATGCAAAATCATTTTCAAATGTTTCTGAGAATGCTGACAGTTTTTTGTCACCTCCTCCTGGTTTGACTTTTGGAATGCAACGCAATCCACAGAATCAATTTGTAAGTTCTTCAAGTTTAGTAGATAGTTTTTGTGCTCTTGTATGATCTCATAGTCTTTCAAAAGCGTTTGGAAGACACTAGTCATATATCTATGTAATGCAGTTTATTGTTAACAGTTGCTAAAAATGCAGACCATCATTCAAATATCATTATTTCTATCTAGCACCTACAAAATTGTGTTTTTGTATGCAATATGAATCTCTGTTCTAATGTTAATATTATCAGAGTATTATATTGAAATAGTTGAAATTTGTATCTTTTTAAGTTGTTAAAATCGCTCAAGTGTTTTTATTTGCCAAAACGTTCAGCCCAGCCACAATTAAGCGTTGGTATTGTATGCTTTTCAAATATCTTCAGTTATATTCGTAATTTGTTTTTATTTAATTGCATTTTTGCAATGATATTACAATGTCCACAGTTGTGCTGAGATGGCCGCAAAACTCGGAACCTCAGGCGGGACTCG
>KN716461.1:110311-128066 GCA_000816705.1 Dictyocaulus viviparus | reverse complement strand
CGCCTGAGGTTCCGAGTTTTGCGGCCATCTCAGCACAACCGTGGATATCTTCAGTTACTTGCAACGCGACTAGTAGCATTTGATTTAAGTAAGTACTAAAAATTAAACATTAGCAATGTGTAACATAGCTTAGTTCTAACTATCGCATGGTAATGAGGACAATATTTTCGTTCTGTTCATACATACAGTCAGCGCAGCGTACGTTCAGAAAAAAAAAATTCTGAAGGATAAGCGCACAATCGAATGTCGCAATTTATCCATCATCATAAATACTATATATCGTTTTGATATTGATTTCTGTATCAATTTAAACAGACCTCAAGTTTCATAGAATATACATCTAACGAATAATCAAAATGCCTTTAACCAACCACTTAGAAGATATCGTTTTTGAAAGCATAATTAGCGATAACGTTATAGCCAGTTTTCTAGTTGAATTATATCATTTGACATATTTCTTAGGGAGCCGTTTTGTTTTGTAAACGAATAGACTATATATGGTGCACTATAATTACATGGATGGATTTGAGAATGAGTAGATAAAATTCTATTTTTTTCTTTTCTCGAGTTTATTATAGGATGTTTTTGAACATTTCCGTCTTGTGTATATCACAAAGTTCTATCATGCGCAGGTCCCAGAGTTCCAAAATCTCTTAAAGTCTTAACTTTTCATAGTTCACTAAGCTGTGTCTTCTCTGACAAAATCGATTTTATCGCTAGAACAATGTAACGAAAGAGACGAAAGTAATGTAGTTTTCAAATATCAACTGTTACTTTAAAGCTTTCCGTCTGTTTCTAATTTTATTCTGAAGAGCAGCATTTGATAATTGACTGACTAAATGACTAAATATTAAGCAACTAGGTAATATAAGTAATATTTCTGATGGTAAGCAATATGTCGTTTCCTTACATTAAATTACACTATATGACTGCGCTAAAAGCAAAATTGTTTTTTGCAATCTAGAAATTCATGAATATCGAAATTGTATGTAACTAAATTATTAGAATCACAACGAACTACTATTTTCGTGATCTTTCACAGTTCTTACGTGACGTACCGGTTTCCAAAGCACAAACTGAGTAAAGAAGAACGTGGTGTATTTATTAAAGCTGGATATATAATCATTTCATTTTCATCTCATTGTGGCTTAATTCTTCGTTCTGGAAGATTTGCAGTTATTCTTTTATGCCCGATGAGAAATCCGGTACTTAAGGCATAAAAGTCCTATACTGAATAGTACTTTGGGATAACAACGAGACTTGTGAGATGAAACTTTAAATCTTCTATAAAGTAGTGCATTTCGTTATGTTACTTTCAGTACATTTTCACTTATATAAAGTGATTGAGTGCCCTTAAATTTTGGGTTACCATTAATCATTTTTTGTCATGTTGAAATCAGAAAGCTGATATGGGACTGTGTATCGCCTTGGCACGGTGCACCCCTGTTTGTTCTCGGCTTTTCTGATTAAGATGAAATCTTAGTTTCTGTTGATAAGATACCCACTGAGAAATAAGTGAAGCACAGATTAGTCGCAGAACGATGACCTCAGTAGTGTAATCGGTAGGCACAGCATATCGGACATCTGTGGATGTGGGTTCCAGTCTCGCCTAGTTCCGAGTTTTGCGGCTAACTCAGCATTATTACGGATTAACCATCCAAGTTGGAGAATTTCATCTGTTGTAATAGAAATGCTCCTTGTTTTTGATAGAAGTATTGAATTCTTCGTAGCGCAAGTTCGTTGTTAATTCCCCAACGAATTCAATGGAGTACTGCTTCAGTTTGCAATCTACCATAGAATGGTGTGTGAAAAACCATAATTTTTTTGATGTCAAATTTGGTGCTGAGTTGAGTCTTTATGTGAATAGGGTGATAAAGAAACAAAGTATAGATGACTTATGTTGATCCGGTTTCGGTTGCCGTGTAGTTTGTCCTAAGCCTTAGTGATTGTAATTAAAGCTTGAGGGATTAAACCTGTGTTACAAAGCCAGAAGAATAATGCTATAGTGAATAACAAAAAATACAGGAGTCAGTGTACTATGATTAATGGAATATAGAATGAATGGACCATAGATAAATACATCATATACAATTGTTATCCAATGGATTACGTTATAAGAGTAAACAACGACAAGTGTTGCATCAGTGATACAAAAATAACTAATTTATCAATTTTGTAAGTGTAGAAGTATTAAGAAAGAATTAGTGGGGAAAAACTAAAAATGGTACTACTAGTCAATCATGACATCCTTATGAGATGGTACACAGAACAAAGTACTGGGGTTTTGGTACATGGTATATATATATGTAACATATATGAAAAAGCTTGGTACTTTAGTGACTTTCGCCTAGATAAGTCTCAAGTATTAATTATATTTAGTATATTTAGGCGATTGACGAGGAATATACTCGGAAGAAATTCTCGATCTACAATTCGGAATTAGCTCAGAAGGTTATTATTTCTTGATTATGTGTAGCCGGTGCTTTTCAATCGTTCCATAATCTAATTTGAACCATACATTTTCAAGTTGAATCATCAAAATATCAAGCAACATACCTACTATTTATTACTCAGTATTATTTTTCATTGATTTAAAAAACAAGAGTATCAGTGGGACAAGAAATCGACTTCAAATTGTACACACATGGTTATATCTTCACAGTGTTACCAGTGTCCTCGTTATTATTAATACTCTCTCTGCATTGTTGCACTCTGGATTTTGTCAAAGTGTCGTAGCAGTAGCAGTATTATTTCATTGTCTTCATTATCAACATCATTCTCTGCACAACGCAAGAACGAGATGGAAGTGTTGTTTCTATCTTGCAGCCTTTTGTATTTTGGAAACATTTTTTGACCTAAGAAGTTAATATTTATGTCGAGGTAGTGCTAATAATCGATTAATATTTCTGACTAATGAAGGGATAAAAAAATCTTTGAAGCTACGAAAAAAAAATTCGTGTGAAATCGAAGCACATGCTTCTATATTTTCGGTATTATATTGATATCAGCTCTTTTCTTATTTTGTACAAAGTTGAAAACGTAAAAAACGACCTTCTTGGAGTTTTCCCTTTATTTTCAAGACCAAATCTATTTGTTCATCTATGCTGTTTTTTAGATATACGATCTACTTTGGAGCAAAGGCTGTGGTCTTTCTATTCGAGAAATTTCACAGCAGCTTGCTATACCTGAGACAAGTAGCTTGACCCCGTGTGCTCAAGTCGGTATAGCTGTCAAAATGTTTCCAAGAACGTTCTCGTTGAGTTCTAATAACGGCAGTACGTTTTTCGCATCGGACACATCAACTACTTAGTGTTGTCGTCTAATCACTTTTCCCTGATTGCCTTTGCTTGTTGCTTTGGTGATTAGAATCTAATGTCACTGTCACTTGAAAAATTGTTCTTCTACTTTAAAGTTCATGAAGTGAAGCGAATGATTTTAAGATGGTGTCGTAGACATCGCTAATGGTGCTTTGCGACCTGATGACAAGGTAATTGGTTAAATATATTGTTTTTTCATAAATACTTGAATACTTTAGCTGAAAAAATAACTGCATGTCCCAATTTTCACTACTGGTCCAAACATTGCTCAGCTCGTCTTTTCCTTTGTCCAAAATTAAAAAAAAACTTTCTGAAATTTGTTTCTCTTTCATATGATTTAATCCACAAATTTATAATATGCAGAAATTTTTACTCTAAGTGAAGCATTGAGTGGTCTTAGAGCAAGAACCTATTGTTATGGATAAACACAACAGAACGGATACCTGTAGGTGAGGGTTCGAGTTCCGTCTGAGGTTCTAAATGTTGCGGCTAACTCAGCATCATTACGGATACAGACATTCTATTTATCTGATAATGAAAAATTTCATAGGGTTTCTTGTAGATCCAAAATGCTCATTTAGTTGCATTCAATCTTTAGATTGTTTCCAATGTATATAATTTCTATTATTATTTAAGGGACTAGGAAGTAATGACTGTGAGATAGGTGAAATAGCTACTAGAAATTCACGGCGACAGCTTGACACTGGTAATATTTTCTTCTTTTCCTCACTTTATGCTACGTTTGGTATAATATACGTTAACCGCACATTGTAGAAAAGTGTAGTGTGAATGGAGACCATCCATTCGATCAATTCAGCGATCCGTCTGCAAATAATTATTGTGGAACTAGCTCACAAGAAAACTGCGCTTATAAGGTACTTGATATGCATCACATTTTTGGCATCCATATTATACATATATATATATACATATACAGAAGCCATCACAATGTTTTAACAGCGATCAGTCAAACTGGAATGATCGGAAATGGTCTCAATCGTCTCTTGTGCCGGGTATATTTTCTTCCATTTTAATTGTTTTAATAATTGTTATATCACTTAATGTCAACGATACTCTCAATTAATCGGTTATTTGAAAAGCAGCTTTTGTGTCCACATCTGTATTGTTTGTTGAATAGAAAACACACATTTTTTAAAATTTGTAGAACAGCAGTTATTTTCAGTGAACTTTTTGAAAAGTGCAATACTTAAAGATTTGCGGGCAAAAATATCAAAAACGCAACAACTATTTGACGTTCTCAAGAATTCGTTTGACGAACAATTTGTACATTATTGCAACTCAAACCAAATGGCAGCAAAGTTTGGTAGTATCGTTACCAGGGAAATTATATGGATCATTTATGATAACATCAAAGGTACATAGCAATAGTCATTCTACAGTCAAATCTCAATATCGAGTTTCGACTGTGCTTATCACTCAGAAAAAGGCTTACGGTGTGTCATTCATGATATTGTAAACATATAATACAATGTGAGTTTTTGAAACCCGTAGAAAAATGCTCATTTGTTTCCACCCATTAAACGCCATCAATACCATATTGGTATGCAATATTTACTAAATAATGTTGATGATTCCGGCTTCTTTAGAGCTTCCGAAAATTTATATCAGTCTGTGATCAATTCGCTCAACTATTGAAAGCAATATCTATCGAAAACGTATACGCCCATGTGTCAAGCCTTGTCTACCAATCAGGGGAGTCTGCCGATTTTAAACATGAGAAGTTGAAACCACAAATGCTGAAGTCAATAACAAAAGAATAAGTAGTCATCCTTTAGTTGTCCTGTCAGAGCTGTTCAACAGAAGACACTTCTAGTCCGTTGTAAATGTTACGTTCCACGAATGTTTAGTGTCACACCCAAGAAACCCCAGAAAACATTAAGGATTAAGAATGGAAAGTTTGACCGACACTGTCGTGCAGCTGACATATTGCTTCATCTGTTCGATAGTTGTTCAAGTCACTGGAATGATCTTTATTAAATAAAGCATTCTTTTCTTTTTGAAATGTGGTGATGTACCTAAATCATATATAGCTCCATAGACCACACTAAAAACATGAGTAGAAATTAGAATTAAATGCTTTGTTACTTGTATTTGTCAATATTTTATAGTTAACGGCAATGAGCATGGATATTACCGAGAGCAGATAAGTATTCCATATGAGCCTAGAAAATTTGAGAGTAAACAACGGAATGTCCGCGACTTTTCTTGCCTTCGTGATTATGAAAAAGTGAGTCAATATCTCGTAATTTGATACATATTAGTAATCCATACATATCATATCATGTTTATTTAGTCACACTTTACCTTTATTTAGTTAAGTCTGATCTCGTTACTTATTATCTCACGACTGTTGCTGAAATGAAATTTTTAATAGGCAGTATTGATACGCCCGATTTTGACCGAGGCAAAATTGACCCACCTATTTCCGACCCAAACTATTCGGTTACTAGCGTCGTGTTTTCGAACTCCATTTGAAAGTAAAATTTAAACATCGACCAATTATTTAGTGCGATAAAGATGTAATGTTTTGTCCTGTTATTTAAGGAACGCAGTGGCGGAGTTACCCCAGTGACGCAAGCTCGAATCAATTTGCGGCCGTCCCCCAAAGCTACCAACCTCGCCATCCCTCCGGGGTCGGTAAATTACTACCAGAGAAATTTGGCTAAGATAACTACTATTGACTTTGTGAAAAGTGATCAACTCAAGTCAGTGTATAGACCCAGTTCGTATTCAACCATCTTCACGATATCACATTGAACACAAATGCGCAAGCACATTCCGCCACAAGGGGCTGATGAACGTTAAAGCTTATCTTACCTTGTCCTATTTTTAACTATTGACTTTTGAAATTTTGTTCCTCAAAAATTACGTAAACTTGCAATCTCGTCGATATGTCAATCTTCTTTAGTCAAGTCATGATGCAACAAATCATTTAGCATCCACAGTATTTAATTTATTTTGTGTTTTGTGATAAAACTTATTTTTTTAAAAATCACTATTGTAGGGGAAATTGACGAATTTTGTATCATTGGACGAATTTTATATTCGGCGCTATTATGACGAGGAATCGTACGAAATGATGCTTCAAGAGCTTAGGTATTTTTTAAAATCCAATATCCACCCTCAATTTAGGCATATATCGTGTCTATCTGAAAGTTCAGTCCGTCTCTATGAAAATTTTCTTTTTTCTTCATGTAAGCACATAATTATTTAATGAATGTTCGGCTTTGTGTTTTTATTGGTTAATGTACACATATTGACGTAGAAAATTGACTATAACAAAATTCTCACTCATGTTATTCTTAAATACGAAACGATAGTGTACACATGACTAGTGATAAAATTTATTTACGCTACTCTATTTCAAACGGATTTCAACAAGGAACAAATAGTACACAACATCGAGAAATTTATCGAAACTGAAAGGTAGAGTTTCTGATAGAACATGTAGAAGATGTTTAGAGAACATTGAAACGGGTGGTTTTGACCTTTGTGGTAAGTCACCCTCTAGGCAATCGTTTTTGATTGACAAAGATTTGTCAAGGCAACGTTGATGCAATAACTGCATTTTCATTATGCAATTTTTTTGATGCTCTTTATCTCCTTTAAAGCTATCATGTGAAATTTCTATGCGTTTTGTTGTTCAAGAAGACCACTGAGATTGCGAGAAAAGACCATTTTGATATGTGTGTAATGATGTGTCGTTGGCTGTGTTGGTTGGATCTATTTCCGACGTCACATTTGGCACAAGACTTGATCTCTAACCGGCTATCATGAGTTGCCTTCTTCGTGCTGGTTAGAAGCCAATAATAAAGGCATTTATATTGTTTAATAAGATTCATTGACGGTCGGAAAGATTTTATTCTTGTTCTATTACAAAAATGGACAAAACTTTTCGGTAAACCTTATATATCCACGAATCCTGCTAAGGATAATGAATAATGGTGATAAAGAATAGATTATTAATTGATTCTGATTCTTCTTGTACACCTTATTAGCTGGTAGTTTTCCATAATTTTGATTTCTCACAGTAATTTGAAGGAGTCGATTTGGATGTGTACATTTCGAATTAGGTTGCAACTTTATACGCTATCGATTATTTAATCGTCGTTCAAGTGAACATCACCGCTGAAAGCGTCTTTTTTTTCATGATTTTGTTTTCTACCTCTGTTTTGTCCTCATCTATCGACCTATGATTGAACTAGTAATTTAATACTTATTATTCAATCGCCTTTTAATGTTTCGAATTTTTCGTAAATGTGTGGTGTATTTTTGACTGCCTATTTTTTTTGTCAGGTACGACTACAGTGGCGCTTTGGAAAAATGTGAACCGCAATTATGGATGAAAGGAGACGGAGCTGCCGTATGGATCGATCGAAAATGGCAGCGTGGTGTCGTCTATGCAGCATTAGAGAGCCACCCTGTATGTTTTTCTCGTAATATTACTTTATTTATTTCATTACATTGCTTTATTATTTCATTCATTCATCGAAGTTAGAAAAAAAGTGGATCTACACAGGTTTATTCTGTGAGCGTGTTCCTGATTGATGAGGGAAAAATGATCACAGTTTCTACTGACCGATTAGTTCCACTTCATCACCATTATTATCATGAAGCTCCGTTCGCAATATGTTGTTCTATAGGTCAATTTGATGTCGTCCACAAGGTAAAGTACTGAATCAAGTTATCAGAACATTTTTTGAACATTAGTTCTGATTATGATTAAGGGAGGGACTTCCACCCATGCATTAACACCGATAATCATTCAAAATCATAGATCGTTACAATTTAAGTAATATAATCGTTTCGTTAACATATTAGATTACATGAGACCGATTTTCTATTCTACTTCATTCAAGAAATTTGTTCATAGCTTCTCAAAACGAACATTACTCTTCTGTTATTAACATTTTATGAAAAAAAACATATTTAGTAGAGGTGCATTTTTACACATTTTTTTTACATTTTTACTTATTTTTTAACATATTTATGCACAAAGGGACCTAATTCAGGGAGTCATATGCATCTTTTTGCCAGAAGTTTTTCTACGTTTGACTATGTGAATTTTTCAAATACTTACAGTTTACTCTTACCAGTGATTAATGTTTTAGATAACGACTTGACAGTACGATAATAACAGTTTCTTCACTAGTAAACATATTTCTTCCCAAAAAATACTACGGCCAAGAGCTAATTTCTAACTCAAAAAAGTGAAGAGTGAATCGCTTGTAAATACTACAGCTCATGTTCCTCAAATGAGCATAGTTCATTCTAATGATCATAACCGTCCTTTTTTTGCCCTAGTCTTTCATTTTTAGCAGGTCCAAAGATCGAGAAGGATTGCGTTAATATCACACAAAAACTCTCTCAGTTCTGATATTTTCTGTACCCATTGGGCACTTTGTGTACAACTTATAATGCCAACCTGGCCAAAATACGATGAAGCTTATTCTTTAACAGCATAACTAAACTCATATGACTGGAGACGATTTAGAACCGTACGAAATTTATACGGACGTGTAAAGAGCTATTCGATTGTATCATGGAATCAAGAGTGGGAACGAGTGAAGTCAAAGTAAAGTTTCTTGATAAGGTTCGAGGGATTTTTTCGTTGTTGTTATAAATCAGACCATTCAATCAACGTTAAATGCCGAAATGTTTTATGCTACTGTTACGCTGACGGTAATGTAGATTAAAGTAATGTTTCATGTTTGAGTTGTACGTTAATTTTTTGCCAAGAAGGCTAACAATTGTATTCTTGTAGATTTGGGATGAGAAGGAAAAGTTCAGAGTGAATTTGATTTACTGTGGTGAAAACAAAGTATATGTTCCAAATTATTTTGTGGAAGAGGATTTGATAAAGTTACGACAAAATTACTGATGAAGGTTACGAAGAAAGAATGAAGCATTTAGTTTAGTGCTTTTGAGGTTTTTCGCCCTATTCTATGTTATGCTTTGTGATCCATTCGACATCATCATTTTCTTTTTTCAATGAATCATTTCTATATGTAATTAATTGTATACTATACTCAATAGTTTTAGGTATTATCTAAACATTTAACAACGTTGGTAGATGTTGCTCATAGATACTAGAGAAAATCGATATTTAACAACATTAACGTGGGCTTCACCATATTTTTCAATTGCTTTGTTTTTATGTGATTTTTGTTCATGAATAACTATGACCAATTGTTCAGAACTCATTATGAAATCATTTTATAAATGCCATATGAGAATTCTGCTGTTTCACACTAAATGTAAAGACGCTAGCGATTTTTCGTAAAAAATCGCTTAGAACATACTGGAATTTAACCTAAAGTGACCTCATTTGCATCGGTGACAGTTTTCAAATGTGAATGTTTCACATCCAATATTAGTTCGTAAATTTATAATACGAATTAATTGTATTATGTTTTATTACGTATAAACAATTCGTATAATGCAATAACACACAAAAAATGGTTATAAAAGGTTAAGGAAAATAACAAACATAGGTGTCCTTGTTAACTTTTGGTAGAAGCGTCACTAAAGGATAAAAAAAAAGCCATAATTTTCTTCAAAGTTATTATTGATTATTATTTATTGCACATGAACAAATGCAGAAAAATGCTTGTAACAAAATTTCTTTCTTTCTGTCATATGACATACACTACTCTACTGTATAATGATCGCTTAAATCACTTGCGGTGACCAGCCACCATCATTTCAGTTACCAGAGTAGGCTGCCATCAGTGCAGAACGATTGGCGTTCTGATCAATTTAGCTTTCTTGAGAGCCGCAGTGATATAGGCTTTTACAAACAGTCACACACTTCAATATAGGGCTGTAGAATGAGTTAGATTTCAGCTTTTGGCATAGTAAACGTTATATGGCAACCTTCTTTGTTGAAGAAAACCGAATGCATCATGTCTATGTTACTCGGAGAAGTGCACTTCAAACTTGTTTAGTTACTATAAACTATAAGATATAAGTCACAATAATAAAATGATGTATGACGTAAAACAATGCGAAATAACTTAGCCAATAAAATTTACAGGAACATAAATGGCTATAGAAAATAATGAACATTGCTAATTGGTGACGCGATATAGAGGTTGAGATGCTCTCAGATCAGGATAAAAATGAACCGTGCGAGGTGAACAGTAGTCACTTAAATGCTTGGTTAATGAAGACGTCCTGTCTTCGTGTGTATTCATTCATTTGAAAATCGGAATGTTTCTTTTTAGGGCTATGTGGTATGTCTCTCTAATAGTTATAAATATAACATAGAGACTACTGGATAGAATATTCTTCATACATTTTCTCAAAAATAATAAACTATGCCATATTTGTGCGTCTTCGTCTCACAGTACAGCACAATGAAAGAGATTTTTGTTAAAATTTCAACAGCAACATAATACATCAAAAGTTGCTTCATCTCAACTCAACAAAAAAAAAAACTGTTCCACTACAACTGGAAAAAGGAATTCTTACAAGAAAGACAAAGAATAAAAAAATGAAAGAAAAAGAACATAAGACTTCTATATCAAATTGTGAAATGAATCCAGTCATGGAACAAAAACGTGAAGAACGTTCCGCTTCTAAAATGAAGGAAGTTAGGTAAGAAACATCAAAAACAGTATATTAGCTCCACAACAAACATTCCAACCCACTGGTGAGGTTATAAACTTCATAACGAAAAAATTGCTGCAAGTTCATGGTATGTTGGATTCTTGGAGCAGATAACTAATTCAGTGTCGAAAAACTAGCGGAAAAACAATAGTTGGTCACCATTGAAATGATAAAACTACATAGACACACCTTGGAATAGAATAAATTTTTGAAATATGTCAAGACAGGGGAAGCAGTGGGACAGAGGTGGTGTCATAGTGACACGCAGGTCCGACTCGGTTTGCGGTCGACTCCAGGCCTACCTAGCCCGCCATCCTCCGGGGTCAATAAATTGAATTGGTACCTGGGAAATCTGAGTAAGACAACTAGCACTGACTTGGTGACTCAAGTCATTGTGCATGCGAAGCTTGCATTCAACCACCTCCACGGTATCACGTTGAACTCGAATGCGTAAGCGTATCGCACCATAAAAGGGAACGATCAACACCAAAGCTTGTCTAGCTTGAATGAAAACAAATGTATTGAAACATGGGATGTAGAGGTATGCTTCCTTTCAAAGTCGCTGTTCGTGGTAGTCAACGTTTTCACAAAAATGAAAGTTTACGAATATCGATTTTTATGATCATCCCATTTATGATCATCCGACTAAAATAATGAAAAATATGAAATCATAAGTTCAACTACTACACTTCTGATACAGATATATTCATGAATCACTACAAAAGAATCTTAACAAGCACAATACTTCATCTAAATATGGACCGTTGCTTCCTAAGGAAAGAACAACTGTAGCCTTGTTGTGATCTCGATCTACACACAAACGCAATCAAATATTGATTATATGACCCAAGTTGATTGTCATTCATGCATTGGGTTCGGTCCGACAACGTGACACATATCCGCTTCCATTTACCCTCTAGTCGAAGCTCAACAAAAGCATTCCAATCATTGATTGTTGTGTAAAATTGATTATTTCGCAATCACTTTCATTCATTGCTTCTCCAACGGACAACATATCTGCTTACCTGAATTGAACGGAATGTTCTTTATGCCATCATAGACTCGTATCTATCCCAAATAATTACCACTTTTCAAATATCATATTACCTTATCATGAGTTTCTATTCAAACTTGAACTACTCACTTTATAGAAAAACGCTTCAATTAAAATCCATAATAGAACGAAATGCATTTTAATTGTTAAATATTATGAAATGCAATCGAATCAGCCGTATCGCATTTCTAATGCTTTTATTTACAAAAAGGATTAAAAATACCATGTGAGCCATTGGATCCGTCCCAGTGATGATATCGAATTCGATTCATTCTTGAGTATATTGTAAAGTTATCATGAGAATATACAGAAATTTATTCTTAGGGAACTATCAGCTTATAGTAACACATTTAGTAATTTTGTTAGTAGTCGCCAAATGTCTATGGTAGAATTCAAGCTTCAAACGACTGTATAAGCATGTCTTTACTCTTTATTAAACGTTTACGACATTCAAAGCCTTCTCAGGGTTTCTATCTGTATTCTTCACTGCACTTTATCAACCTCATCAGAAGCGAATTTCCTAGATGCGAGTTTTATGAGAATTGTTGTTTATTCACCAGATTTTACGTTCAGAACAACTTTCTGTATCTCATTATTAATTTTAAGACGATTCATTACAAACATAACTCTAAATCGATTGCATTTCGATCGTTACCATCTGATGTACTGACCTAATGGACAAGAAGTAATAAAAGCAACTGAATTTGCTTACAAAAATTGAGAAATTATGATTTATGGAATGACAACTTCGACAACTAACTACTAAAGCGTTTGATGCAATGTGGAATGATGGGTGGGTGGTTTAATTATAATTAACAAGCCATATTATGTTGACTACCTTGATATTAGATATCTGTGCAATGAATATATAAGATGTTGGCAATCGGATCCCCAGAGGCTATGAAAACAAATAACCATAAGAATTTGGCAGCTGACTCCATTGATGGGGCAGAGAGCCAAACATTGAGAGTGGCCCTGAGACAAGGAGCGGGGTGGGCAGAGACGCATGCACCGCATCGATCATACAGCGCAGCTCTCCCGGCTTACGCGCAGATTGCCCTCTTCTTTTCGTCGTGAAAATACTACCAGATGGAACTCTGTGAGCTACAACTTTATCCGGAAGATGATATTTGGCCCTCTGACATCGATACCAGGATTGCTCAGCTTGATTTCGGCAGTGATTCAGCACTGCTCGCATCTAGCTCCGTTAGTACCGATTCTTTAGACTCTGAGCAGCTTCGCGAACGATGTCGACACCGCACGGAAGATTTCCAGCTCATATTTGCGGATTCAGGTCATTGGCAAAGTGGCCAACTGACCACATGGGGTCGTATTCGTTCCACCGAACCTCCTGAAGAGACAACCGCCAGGTATAGTTTTATTTCAAAATAAACCTTTAATAATAATTTAATTAATAATGGTTCATCAGGAGTTAAGTAAAAATTGTCTGGAAGTGAATGTGGTTTGATTATTTGTAGAGCTCTGTGATGTTAGTGTTTCGAGTTCCATTTAATGCGTACATTGAATGTATTTTTGAAAATTTTGAATGTTTACATTTCATTACTACTTTAATTTAATTAAACCTTAACAATAATTTTTATATTTGAAACGAAGAAAAATGTTTATATAGGACTTATTTTAGCGCACCAAATGTTGTGACCCGTCCAAAAATTACATCATCATCAACTTTGCAACGACCAACGAGCCTTCTTGCAAATTTTGTGGGCCGAGAATCGCAAGAAAATGGTCGTTACGTTGACGTCAATGATAACGAGATTGAGGTGGATGTCACTAGCTCAGCAATGATTCGGGATCGATGGAGAGCAGCTCGTCCTACTACCAACATCGTTAGATCTAGAACGCTATTAAAACCACGACGAACGTTCGCTGATCTTCACAAAACGATTGCACCAGAACTACAGTTTCTTGCTCTACCACATCAGGTACTTTTTAGAATGTGGTGATTATACTAGGTAATAGCAGCTTTTGTGAAATGATCAATCACTTTTTCCTTTTTTGCTTGCAGTAGTCCGAAAAAAATTCGAAGCAATTTTTTGGGGTGAGGGTGTTAAGTGACTGTAAGGAGTTTCACGAGTGATTTGTGAAGATTTCCTATAATACGATTTTTCCAGTGACATGAATGTTTTTGTGCAGGTGCCAACACTATGTGAATCTTCAATGATGTCGTTGAGTGATGTAATGCTGAAAGTGCAACGAGAAGGGTTGCCTCCTCTCACTTCCGATCTTGATTTGCCACTTCCATTTCTGTTGCAAGTAGGAATTCAAGAGATATCCAATGAAGTTTTCGCTTATAAAGACAATTTCATTTAAGGAAGATTCACCTGATTCCGGTCTGGGTTGCAGCGGACCGTCCCATATTGAAGACTGGGCATCACTGTCAATTTTATTACCCAAGTAAGATCAACAGCACTCATTAAAGTTAAGGTTCTTATCATTTCTGCTGTACCATACGCTCAAATGGTAGCAATTGCTTCGTACTATTGCTATTTTTCTGCTGATTATCGATTCCTTACTACATGCATACATGTCCAGTTCATCCTCTGCTTCTAGGATAAATGGAACAGGAAACGCATCAATTTAGCCTGCAAATATCGCGTAGCGAAAAAACACGTATGTTGTTGATCAATGCAAAAGAATCTGAATAATGCTTACAACAAGCTGGGTTTGCTTGGTAGTTGGACGGAAATCTTTGTTTAAGGAGGGCCCTCATCTACTGGTGTACTATTTAACACCAATTTTCTTTGGTTCAATTGTTATTGTTGTTTGTATTCGTTCTGCCGTTAAGCATGGTATTTTTGAAAGGATGCATATTGTAATCAGGTTCATTTTTGCGGATAGAATGAGCTAGTTGACTAGCAGGCAATTATATACTTTGAAGTGTGGTGACTACTGGATCTCGTTAGCGTGAAGTTTTTCACTTTTTATTAGGCTTACAATGTAATTGTGAAATTGGTGGTAATAGTGAGTGGATTGTTTCGCTTAATGACAGGTGTGCTATTAAACGGCTGTTACTCCACTCCCAACAAAGAATACATCAATATCGAATTGTAAGGGGCAGTAAATAATACTTGAATTGAAATTTTGAGTGAGTGTGAAAATATGTAAATAATTATGTTTACTAGACTATGTCATTATGTTTACTAGAATTTTATCTTCTACTTTACTACTTGAAGAAATTAAGGTCTCCGTCAAATGGGTGGTTTTTCTACTTTTAGTTGTTTTCTCAAATGTGTTAAATTTTTGTGGGTTTTTTACTAGACACAGTGGATGCGACTCGTAGAGTACTGATAGCTTTTTCACATCGCGAACTATCAAACGCTGCTTTTGCAGACCATTTTTTTTGGTGAATTAAAAAGCTTTTCGTGGTGATAAGTCGAAAAATATTTTGGGCACTTAGCATGTTGAACTACTACTTAGTGGTACTCGATCACATCTCGAATGGCAAGCTTGACAGTATCTTCATCCACTTCCATTAGGTTTCAGATTTTTGTGTTGTTCAAATTTTCTTAATCTCTGACTTTTAAAATCTTCGTCGCTTTTCTTTTTAAAATCAGAAGAACGACTAGTAGAGTAGATTTAAAATAAAGTGGTTCTTACGCAAAGGCGCTAAAGCATGCCGAGTAAATGTCAATAGTAGCTATTCACACAAGTACTATATTTGCACGTTTTACTTCCTGGTATGAATTACTGCTACTTGCTCTTTAAAAGAAATGTGAAGTTTTTTTCTTAATTCAATATATTTTACTATCCTTTTTTTTTGGAAAAATTTTTTTTGAAACAGTAAAGGTTCCAATTCAATATAAACAATTGTTTAAGGTGCAGTAGGTTTTATACATTTTCTAACAGTTAAATACCATATCGTAGGCATGTTGCGGAAGCATGTTCCTTCTTCAAATCGAATACTCAGCTGTTAAATTCATCATGTCAACGCAACTGCATCGAACGAAAACGAAGTGAGCCATGTAAGACATGTTTTCGAGTGCGAAGAAGGTAATAAGATTTGTAGCCTAGTTATTTCCTAACTTAGATTACAATTTTGTAGAATACATCCTCCTAATTGGGCTCATTCTTCTGCATCTCGCCATGTATTATGTGACTGCTCTACAGATCGGACAGAAACTGCGCATGAGTTAATGCCAAGAAGTAGGAGGTAATTCTCGATGATCGAATGTATTTGCAAACATCAATATCTGTTCCATAATCTGGAGCCAATGCAATAAGATATGTTTTAGGTCGTCCGGAAATCAACAAATTCGAGCAAAAGAATTATCAGTAGTTGGTCTTCCAATTTATTCCGAAAAGCGTAATCTAGTCGAGACAGTTGTGGATGCCGTAGCAGCTATTGCTCGTGGCGAAGAACCTATACGACTTTGTAAAGCGCTAGCTTCTGTGATTTCCGATGGACTCAAGAATGAGTTCTCTTCGTGGAATATGATACGAACTGTCACTGCACCAGGTTTACTTTATTATAAATTATTTCACTTTATTATATATTATATACTTTCACAGCGTAACCGTACAGAGTAAAATTTTTTAGGTCCTGCTACAAAACACGTTTATTCTATTGTGACCAAGTTGGATTCTAACGAGAAGTCCGATAATTCTCGTGTTGAAGAGTTTTTTGAAGAGCTTTTCAAGTATGTTAGAATAATGTAGTACATAGAAAATCTTTTTTTTTTCACGAAGTACAGTTTCCACGTGCAAGCATTTGCATCTTCAGGGAGAATTCACTGGATTGCTGGTTTTGTTACATAATTTTGAAGGAAAATGTTCTTCGTCGCCTCTATTCACCAGGTAGTTTTCTGTTAGAGGCTCCGACAGCTTATAGAACCTTGCTTTGGCGACTGGTGGATGTTCTTGCCATAATACCAGGTACATTAATCTTTTATTATTAGACTGACACAGCAGTAAATGATTGTCGCATATTGTTGAACTTCCCGTTTGTTATTGAAGTATATTATCAATTAAATATATGTTAGTCTAATACGTATTTCTCATGTGTTATTTTGATGTTAATGAGGTATCCTTCGCTGATAGTTCTATATTTATATTACAAAAAAAAACTCGGACAAGATACCAATTTGGGCGGGTTCTTTATTAGATTTTGCAATTGGTTATGAAGGACATTTTGTTTATTAGCAACTAACGAATGCGTTGTACTGAGGTGGTTCAGGAAGTTTTTAAAGAAGGCAAGACTGAAGATGAGGAGTAGTAGCTTTATGGGAGATCGACAACGTCCAATTGAGGCATTCATATAAGCTGCGCAAGATCTCTCATCGTTGACCATATCCACGGTTCATCATTTGAAGTAAATAGGGAAGATGAAAGAACTCGATAAGGAGTGCTCTGTGTACTCACGAAATATCAAAAGATAAGTCTTGATGTGCTTCAAATAATGATCGTCTCTTGTTCTATACAACAACCATTTTTCGCCCGGTTGTGGGAACGAGCAGAGATTAGCTTAATGGTTGCATCACGAATAAGTTCCATGCCGATTCTCAGAGCTAAATCATGGTTACTATGTGGTGGTCTGCTGCCGCTCTAACCACATACAGATTTCGAAATCCTAGAAAAACTACATTTCAAAAATGTGTTATCGATGAGTATCGCTACGACTGCAATCGGCATTCGTGAGAAGAAAGTATCTAATTCTACAATGAGAACGTGACACCGTACGTTGAACAACTAACAATTGGAAAGTCGGACGAATCGGACTGTTCATCAGTCAATG